>PVIU01000434.1:210547-325177 GCA_004026605.1 Ondatra zibethicus | reverse complement strand
CACCTGTAAGAATGGCCAAGATCAAAAACACTGATGACAACTTATGCTGGAGAGGCTGTGGAGAAAAGGGAACA
The DNA here is from genome assembly GCA_004026605.1 of Ondatra zibethicus. Taxonomy (NCBI): domain Eukaryota; kingdom Metazoa; phylum Chordata; class Mammalia; order Rodentia; family Cricetidae; genus Ondatra; species Ondatra zibethicus. The sequence goes on along the minus strand of PVIU01000434.1, from coordinate 325,103 downwards.
CTTCTGCATTGCTGGTGGGAATGCAAGCTAGTACAACCCCTATGGATGTCAGTGTGGCGATTTCTCAGAAAATTAGGAAACAACCTTCCTCAAGACCCAGTAATAGCACTTTTGGGTATATACCCCAAAGATGCTCAATCGTGCCACAAGGACATGTGCTCAACTATGTTCATAGCAGCTTTATTTGTCATAGCCAGAAACTGGAAACAACCTAAATGCCCCTCGATCGAAGAATGGATAAAAAAAAATGTGGAACATTTACACAATGGAGTACTACATAGCAGAAAAAAATAACGACAGCCTAAATTTTGCAGGAAAATGGATGGAACTAGAAAGCATTATTTTGAGTGAAGTAACCCAGACACAGAAAGACAAATATCACATGTACTCACTCATAAGTGGTTTTTAAACATAAGGCAAAGAAAACGATCTTACAAACCACAATCCCAGAGAATTGAAACAACAATAAGGACACTAATAGAGACTTACATAGATATAATCTACGTGGGAAGTAGAAAGTATAAAAAGACAAGATCTCCTGAATAAATTGGGAGCATGGGGACCTTGGGAGAGGGTTGAGGGAGGGAGGGGTGTGGCAGGGAGGGGAGCAGAGAAAAAAATAATAAAATAAAAAAATAAAAGAAAAAAAACAAAGTCCTGTCTAAATAAGCAAATAAATAAATATTTATAAGCAAGAAAAATTAAAGCCAAATCCACTTAAGAATGTTTTGAAAAATTACCTAATAATAATTTGACCATTTTTCTTAATCAGTTATATACCAAACAGCCTAAATGCCCCTCCACCGAAGAATGGATAAGGAAAACGTTGTACTTTTACACAATGGAGTACTACACAGCAGAAAAAAATAACGACATCTTGAATTTTGCAGGAAAATGGATGGACCTAGAAAACATTATTTTGAGTGAGGTAACCCAGACACAGAAAGACAGTTATCACATGTACTCACTCAAAGGTGGTTTTTAAACATAAAGCAAAGAAAACCAGCCTACAAACCACAGAGAATTTAGACAACAATGAGGACACTAAGAGAGACTTACATAGATCCAATTTACATGGGAAGTAGAAAGTAGAAAAAGATAAGATCTCCTGAGTAAATTGGAATCATGGGGACTTTGGGGGAGGGTTGAAGAGAGGAGGGGAGAGGCAGGGAGGGGAGCAGAGAAAAATGTAGAGCTCAATAAAAATCAATAAAAAAGAATATTAAAAAATCAGTTATATACCACAGCCATTGTCTAGAGAAAAATCACTAAGTGTTGCTGTGTGAACTGAGTGGTAAGTGCTCACAGCTCTGCAAATGTAACCATGCCCTGATCTCAGAAGTCTGTCTTTGTCTTACTCATGTGTCAAAAGTCACTTGCAGATCTGTTTAAAGTTCAAGACCTTGAGACAGGCTGATAATCCTGGGTCACCTGGGTGGGTACAACCCAACCATGTCACCCTGGGTCTTTACGAAGGAAGGAGGAAAGCGGAAGTGGCTGAGGATGAAATGTGTGATGGACTCCACTTAATATTGCTAGTTTTGAAGGTAGACTAAGGAAGCCATTCTCCATGGAAAGCAGAGGCCCACTGGAGGCTAGGAATAGCTTCTGTGCGACAGCCAGAAAATGGGAACAGCAGCTTATGAACAAATGGAAAGTATTTCTCGCTGAAGATTTGAGTGAGGATTTCTGTCACCAGCAACTGGGATGTCAGTTGGGAAAGATTTACACTGAACTCTGACCCACAGAACTGCAAGGGGTCAGGAGAGCCTGCCCCTCTCTTCCAGGCAGCGGCTGAAAGCTAACACAAGTGAGTGGAACAGCTACTGTTTCGTGGAACATTTTTAATTGATGGAACGGCTCAACAGCAAAAAGCCAGCGGCATTTTCTTGAGAATGAACGAAGTGGTCTTGCATTTGCAAGGAAAAGAACTGCCAGCGTTTAGAATCTGGGAAGAGCTTGTGTTGTCACGAGGGACTTGAAAGCTTGCCAGTACTAAAGCCTTGAATGGCTTTGGTGGTTAGATTAACGAGCATTATATTTTGATGCCTCAAAAAAACATGTCAAGATTTGCACAACTCAGTGAGCCTATATTTTCCAAAAAGCCGGGGCATACGTTTCAAAACTGCATATTGTTCCGTGATCTATTTGAAGAAATTAAAATGAAGGTTTTGTAAGCAGGAATGCCTTCGTATGCAAAGATGCAGTGCACACTAGCGCCAGTTAAGCCTCCAGATTAGAAGCTCTTTTAGGCGGCACCATGTGGTCATTAAAGAAGCTTCTTGGGCCCAGCATCATGAGGCAATGAGAGCAGCAAATGTTGACTTAGGCAAATCAACCTGACTGTATCATTGGGATTGAGAGTTAGGGGAGAGGGGAGCGTGTCAACTAGGGTGTGTAAGGATAGGAATGAGGAGTTCATCCAGTAAAGAGTTAATAGGAACATGATGATTTGACTTAATCATTAACTCGACTGGATTTAAAATCGAACAGGTACACCTCTGGTCATGCCTAAATGAGGCAGAGAGGCCTACCCTGAAAGCAGGGGAAGAACCATTCTAGGAGCTGGGGCCCTGGGCTAAGTAAAAACAGGAAAGCAAGCTGAGTAGGAGCTTTCTTTTCCCCCTCCTTCCTGACTGAGGATGCATAGGCAGAGAATTCAGCTTTTAAGAGAAGAATATAGGTGGAGTTTTCATTGGGACCACCAGATCGATCCTCCCCCCCATAACCACACAGAGACTTTTTATTAATTACAAATGCTCAGCAGATAGCTTAGGCTTGTCTCACTAGCTCTTATAACTTAACCCATATTGTGTCTCTCTGCTCTACCACATGGCGGTACCTTTTCTCAGCACAGCGCAGTCATCTCTGGCCTCCTTTGCATCTGGCCTGGCTGGTGACACTGCCCCCTCTCATCCCCTTGCTCTCTTTTTGTCTGCAAGTCCCACCTAAGCTTTATCTGTCTAGCTATTGGCCATTAAGCTTGTTATTAAACCAATGAGAGCAACACATATTCACAGTGTCCAAAAAGATTGTTCCACAGCAGGAGATGTAAACCTATGTTCCCAAGTATACTATACAAATTAGTACTTGTAGAAATCAGAAGAAAATGTTGAAAAAGATATTAAACAGGTTTTATACTAACAAAATGCCATCCATGATTGTAGCTTTAGGTCCCACTCTTTCATATATTGAAAATTATAATTTATAGCTTTGGAACTTTTATGGTAGAAAACTCCCAGATCATAAGGTTGTTTTATGTTAAAAGAAAAAATGCAATCAATGGATCTCAGCAATTAGGATAATAATTTTTATGCCTTTAGTATACTATTGGATACTACTTTCATGTACTCATTTTATCAATGGAGTTGCCCACAAAACTCAATTAGGCTTATTACTAAGCCAACCCATGCCCTGGTGTGTGTGTGTGTGTGTGTGTGTGTGTGTGTGTTTATAAATTAGAACATTAAAATGTTAGGTGGGCATTGTGGAACTTGCCTTTAATCCCAGCTCTTGGAAGGCAAGTGGAACTCTGTGATCCTGAGGCCGAGTCTACACCCCAAGTTCCAAGCCAGCTGGGAATATATAATAAGACCATGGTGCAAAGAGAGACAGAGACACAAAGAGACAGAGACACAGAGAGACCAGGACAGAGACACATACAGAGCAAGACAGAGACACAGAGAAGAGGAAAAGGAAACACAAGAAAGTTTTATACTTCAAACTTTTGTGTGTAGTACCTGGACTTGACTCATCAGTGACATCCCGCTTGAGTGATGCTGGAGTCGTGGTGATCTGTTTTGCTCATCTCTTTGAGGTCAGACCTGTAGCCTGTAGGATAACACAGTATTGTTTGCATTGAATAATAATTTCAATTGAGCCTTCATGTTCTTGTTGGGCCTATTGGTTCCAATAGACTTTTAGAGCCATTTTAAAACCGACATTCAAGGGAATTGCTAGGATAGTTTCTTCTAGGAATAAGTTTGAGGTTGGTAGAGAATGGAAAAGCAATTTGTGTGTCATTTTTCTATAGGCTTGAAGAATAAAGTCTATAAAAGCAAGGAGATAGTCATAGCTATTACTTTTATACAACTCCAGCTGTGATAAAGTGTATATTTCTTGGCGAGAATTGGTGATATATTTTGACACATAGCCTTCTCACTTTGGTGTAGGCTTTCTTTCCTGCTACTATTTTAAAGATTTATTTAGCAAATGAGGAGGATATGGAGAACCCCCACTGTGTTACAATGAAAGCATGGGACCCCCACTAGATTCAGACAGAAAATTTATGTTACAGATAGTGCATGCTGTCTGTGAAGACATATGTATGATTGAAGTGGAAATCTATGGGCAATGACAGGTGACTTTCTACTGCTCAGTAAATTCTGTGACAAGACAAATGCTGGCTGCAAATAGGAGGATTCTTCCTGTATCTGGCTTGCTGGAATGAACTGAATCTGTATTTCCTATGCTAAAAAGCAGTTGGGAAATTTAAATTATTATTTCAATTTATCTATTAAGCTCACTCTTTTGTGATACTACCAGAGCCCACACCATAACAGAAACACATTGCATGTTGACATACATTCTCAGTTGGTGTGGGAAGTCCTTCTGTATGTGTTGCTTTTATTGGTTAATGAATAAAGAATCTGTCTTGAGCCAGAATCTGTCTTCCCTGGCAGGGAAGAATAGAGGTAGATGGGGAAACCTAAACTGAATGCTGGGAAAAAGAAGGCGGAGTTAACGAGATGCTATGTAACCCTGCCAGAGACAGATGCCTGATGGAACCTTGGTAAGCCATAGCCACGAGGCGATATACAGCTTAATAGAAATGGGTTAAATTAAGATGTAAGAGCTAGCCAATAAGAAGCTAGAGCTAATAGGCCAAGCAGTAATTTAACTAATATAGTTTCTGTGTGTTTATTTTGGGGCTAAGCAGCTGGGAACAAACAAGTAGGTTCCTCCTGCTACAATAAGTGGGTGTCCATTGTCCTGTTGCTGCCCCTGTAGCAATGTAGAAGTTACTGGAAGAGCATCAGACTAATGCTTCCCTCTGTGATGGCTGTGGATGTAGCTATTGGCACCATCTGAAATACTCAGCTGTTTTTGAGTAATGAAGAATAGTCCTATTATTGCCTTTCAAGGTTTGTCTTTGTGTTTATTTCTTTAACTTGAGAAAGCTGCTCTTTATTAATTAAATTTGCTCTTTGGCAGTTTCATCCATGTATACAATGCATTCTGGTTACTTTCACCCCTCTCCGCTCTTATTCCCCACCCTCGTAAGCCCCCCTTTTCCTACAGGGCTCGTCTTCATGATCAGGTCATTACTTTTCTGTCAGTGTGACAAAGTATCCTGAAAAAAAATCAACAGAGAAGTTTATTTAGCTCTCAGTTCCAGGTCACAGCAGCAGGAGCAGGTGACAGTTGGTCACAACACATCCACAGGCAGGAACACAGGGAACCAAATGCTCGCAAGCTGTCTCCTGCTGTCTGCTTGCTCTCACACAGGCTTCCCCTGTCCTATAGAGTGCAGGGAATGGAAGCACTCACAGTGGGCTAGATCTTACATCAATGTCCACAGGCTAAACTGATCTTGGTAGTCCGATTCAGGCTCACTTCCTAGATTAGTGTTTTTCAACCTGTGGATCTTCACCCCTTTTGGGGTCAAACAACCCTTTCATAGAGCTCATGCATCTGATATCCTACGTATCAGATATTTATATTATGATTCATAACAGTAGCAGATTTACATTTATGAAGTATCAATAAAAATAATTTTATGATTGGTGGTCACCACAACACAAGAAAGTCTTAAAGGGCTGAAGCATAGGAGGGTTGAGAATCACTGTTCTAGATGATTCTATATTGTGGAAATTTGACATTTAAAATTATGTAACACAATGTCTTTTTGCTTTGTTTTGTGATCCACTGAGTTTAACCAGGATGGTAGGAGTCATGATGGCTTTGGGATTATTCAGTGGAACCTGGTGGGTTCACTAGAGGGGAAAATCTGAAGATCATGATTCTCCCTCTCCCAGAATACATCACTACTTAGAAGTTCATCAGGGAGGGGAAGGATCCCATAATCCTAACTTGAGAATTTTTTTTAATGTACCCAGTAAAATCTACCTTTACTTAGAGCACATTTCTGTACCTTTGGCCTGATTTTTACGTCATTCTGTGGCTTAGTCATCTATCTATCATCTATTAAAACTATTACAGCTTTTCTTGTTGAAGAGCACTGGCTGATGCTTTATCTGTAGTGCATCATTGGCAATTATGACAGAAACACAAGTTGTTCCTGATGCCTCTTCTCCTCTTTTTGGAGACAGAATTTTAAACTTGGCACAATGCCATATAGAGCCAGGACAGTAATTCTTAGTTATACCTTTGTTAGAAGTTACTCTTGTTCTGGTCAATAGGGTGTAAGTAGATTTATTGTGCACCATTTCCTTAAGAAACTTTGATTAAGAGAATGTCCATGGCATGTGTGCTGGCCTATAGGTGCATGTATATGTATGAGTGTATATATGCATGTCTGTATATGTGTGTATGTGTACATGTGGGTGTATGCATGTGTGTGTCTAATGGAGTGATGTCCCTCTTTTTCTCTTTCTTATTTTTCTCTTTGTGTCATGCAGTCTGGAGTACAGTTGACACTATTTAAGATCAAGGAATTGGAGTCCCCAAGAGAGATAAACAAAATAGAAAGAACCTGATCTTTAACATTTAAGGACAATAAATAATATCAAATAGCCCTAAGCCTTTAACTGCACTTTCAATAAGAAATATTAATTAAAAATATTTATGATGTGTGTAGGTTCTCTCTCTCATTGTGTGTGTGTGTGTGTGTGTGTGTGTGTGTGCTTGTGCTTCTTCAGGGAGATCCAGAAGAGGCCATCTGGTGCCTGCGTTTTATCTCTCTTTGCCTTTAGAGTTGAGGGATGAACTTGCAGATCATGGTTAGGCCAGTCTAGAAGGAGATGTGGTCTAGGTGTTTGCAGGAGCATCCTCCTCCTCATATGGATGCTGGGTCTAAGCTCTAATCCTCATGATTGAAGGAGAACACTCTTAACTGCTGAGTCATCTTCCCACGCCCAATCCCATCCTCCTCAGCTGGGTTTTAAATGAGAAGAATGTCAACTTTGTGTTGTATAATCAGTTACTGTTTTTTGGTTTTAGTCAAGATTGATAAATCCAGTACTGATCATCGAATTCTACATTCTTAACGAATATATTAATGTCTGTTCCCACGAACTGGTATTGTTAGCTGCAACTCTTAGGCAAGAGTGGAAACCATAATTTGACAGAATCTTGGAGTAGCCCAGGATTGCAGGAGGCCACGAGCTCATCAGCTACCTCTCCCAGGATATCGTTATCCTACACTCAGGGACTTGACTCTGCAAGGACTTTTTCATTTCACTTCGTCCTTTATTTCTCTTTTCTTCTTGGTTTCATTTCATGTTACTGCAGACTAACTTTCTCCAGGGAAAGCAGATGCACACCTATGGTACCCAGCTAACTTAACAGCTGGAGGCCTCGGGGGACAATAATTGTGCGCCATCTTTGCCTATTATGAGAACACTAGGGAACGTCGCAAACTGACCTGGCTGGGACTGTATGAACACCCAAACCTGTCACCAGAATGGCTTGCCTTATCCTCTGTGTGGCTACATTATGAGGCGTAGAGACTGCACTGGGGAGGGGGCAATGATTGGCAGTCTCCACGGAAGGATTTATATTATGATATATTATTAAACATTAATATATTTATTAAGAATATTATTTATATTATTAAATTATAGTGAATGCTGTTTAGACTTATAGCCATGTCTAACACAGCTAAATCATCCACAAATCATTTACAAACTAGTTCACATGTAAACAATAGAGCTCCTGATTAGTTTTGAATGTGGCTTCTGACTTGAAGTTGCTTGGATACAGCTCTTGTTTGAGATGCCGATGATGCAACTGAATTCTGTCTGCGGCATCACACTGTGCACATTAATTATTAGTGACCAGATTTTACTCATTTCTTTTTTATCTCAAATCATGTTGATTGTAATGTTAACATTGAGACACCGGCTTCATTAACGCTCAGAGATATTCATGTATTAAATTTACCCCCCCATGTGTGTGTGCATGCATGTGTGCAGGTTCCTATAGAGGCCAGGGTTGACATCCGAATAGGCTAGCTGGCTAATGAACTAATTAATACCTACATGTCTCAGTTCCTATAGTGCTGGGATTACAGGCAAATACTTCCATACCTGGCTTTTGAGTGGGTGCTGGGGATCAAGGACTTACCACTGTATCATTTCCCCAGCCCAAGGCTACTATATTCATAAAAATATGTTAGTGTCATAAATAAGTTTTAATTTCTAAGGAGGAAGAAATGAACGAGCTTAAAAATTCACTGACGAATGTGTGGTAGTCATGAAATTTCATAAGTAGAAATATCTTCCTGAGGTCTTTGATTATACTGTTATCAAACATGTCAGGAGGAGCAAGACTGAGTTCTGTTGAATGGGAGAGGCGACCTATTAGAGCATTGCATCCAAAGGCGGGTAGAGCCCCGTAAAGTCCTTTATGAGCTGGGTGAAGAGCACTATTTTAGGTGTCTCCCCAGCAATGTGGTGACATTTCAGAGACCTCAGGGGTAGAGGCTTATTGCTTGTGACAGTGCGTATTACATTTACTAATTGGATTTCAAATTAGTGGCATACACATAGGTATGTTATTTCTCAGACATCCTGAAAGTTTCATTTCCTTCCTTCCTTCCTTCCTTCCTTCCTTCCTTCCTTCCTTCCTTCCTTCCTTCTTTCCTTCCTTCCTTTCCCTCCCTCCTCCCCTTCCTCTTCCTTCCTCTCTCCCTCCCTTCCCTTTCCTTCCCCTTCCTTCCATCCATCTTTCTTTCTTTCTTTCTTTCTTTCTTTCTTTCTTTCTTTCTTTCTTTCTTTCTTTCTTTCTTTCTTTCTTTCTTTCTTTCCTTCCTTCCTCCAATAAAGGTGGCAGACAAAATCATGTTCTTTAAGCTACCTAAATGGTTACATTCTCTTTAGGAGTGGAAGGGAGAGGTGGCTTTGCGATTTTAATGAACAGTGAGGAACACCTCAGGTCTGCTGCTATGAGAGCTGGAGTTGTCTCTTCTGGTAAGAGTGCTCCTTATATGACTGGTGGTAATTGTGCGCTCACATTTGAACAGGTACTGATGGCTTGAAAGGCAACCTTGCTGGAAGATGTCATACTGTTAAGTTGCATTTGTTGAAATAGCTGTATCAGACACACTTCACTATGGTTCCTGCTGTTTCCAGGGTGGGGGTAAAATCTACTGTGAGGGCTGGAGACAGGGTCATATAGAACTCCAGTATGCATAGTGACTGTGGGGGAGACCAGCACTCTGCTGTCACTCATGGAATATGCCAGCTTGGGTCAGAGAGCAGGCATCTGGCTGCTGGTGGCTCCCCTTTCTTCTGACCTATTTTTGGACAGAGGCAATTGTGTGTCTTCTTTTTACCTTTGGGTGATATGGAATTGTTTTATTTTTGCTTTTGTTTTTCTTCTTGGAAGAGGAGGGACACATGCATCTTTAGTGATTATTGATAATGTTGGCAAGCAACCGCAATCTCTGGAAAAGATGACCAAGGATGTAGTCTATTACTTTGTTTACAGTGTGAAAGATCTGTTGTGCTGTTATTAATATCTGAAGGGATATGGAGCGCCAGGACAGAAATAGGTTTCTGAGAAATGTGTGGCGTTTTAGTTTCCTGATACTATTACAGCTCTATCTACTGATCTAGTGACGTGTGGTATCTAGATCCTCTGGGCTTAGAGCTTGCCCCCTTGCCCCCATTCCATTGCACAACTAGGCCTTGCTCAAAACCTGCTCTTTTCTTGAGTTCAGAAATTTCATGCGTTGACATGTATTAACTGTCCCCTTTTGACATTTTGTTTAGAAGGCTTCATATTTTCATATATCCTGGCAAAAACCAAGAAAGTAGTTTTACTATTTTTTATGTCCTCTGTGAACATATTTAACAGGTTCAAAGTCATTAAATCCTGACCTTACACTACTTTTTTCAAAATAACCTTATTTTTATTAACTTGTTAATTTTGTTGATATACTTACTTAAATATTAAAATACTCAGTTATTTTACTTCCAAGTGGTTGATTTTATGAGCCTAAACTAAGAGCAGTGGTAAATATATTTTTTAAACTATCTTTTCAGTATTACTATTTTGTAGTTATATTACTTACACTAGTTCATGTGAGAAAGCTCCCCCTTGTGGTCATTACAGTAAGTGCAGGTAGTATTAAAAAAGCATTAAGTAAGTATTCCTACTAAAAATCACTAGTAGGTAAATTCACTGTGTTTTGTGTTGGTTGCAGGGATATGCAGCATTCAGAACCATTCAGTGCCATTATAAGCAATAGCAATTTGGAGCATTTCATAGTGCTGTACCCTGTGTTACTACAATTAGAAAAAAGATAAACTTTCTTGAGTACACATGTATAGGAAGTTTTATTCTCATGTTTCAATGACTTTAGTTTTCTTTTGGCTCTTTAAAAAGTGTTTCTACACAAAGAAAGTAGTAGAGAATTACTTCTCCCAAGTGACACCTTGATAACCAGACCTTTTTTTTTTTTTCTGGTAAGATACAAAATGTTCTCTTCTTCTATCCTGTCAATGCAGACTTATTTCAAATTACATTGGTGATATTAATCCTCAGTCTTAACCCAACTGGATTGGGAATCACCTAGGAGACACACCTCTGGGCCTGTCCGTGGGAGTGTTTCCAAGAGATTTAGCTGAGGAGGGAAGACCCACCCTGAGTGTAGGTAGTGCCATCCCATGGGCTGCGGTTCTAGAACAAAGGGGGAAGCAAGCCAGAGAAATCCATTTTGTCCTCTTTTTCACTGATGATGGGGGGGGTGTGCTGGAGATGCAATGGGACCGGAAACCTCACGTTTCTGTCCCCATGCCTCCCTTCAGTGATTGACTATGTACCTTCAAGCTAGGAACCAAAATGCACTCTTCTTTAAGTTGCCTTGGGGAGATAATTAGTCTTAGCAACAAGAAAGGCTAACGATGCAATGCTCCTTAGAATCGCTCTCAGCTGCAGCTTGTGCTGGGAGTGTAATATATTTCCGCGACTTCATTTAACGGTGCAGATTCCTGTTTTCTATTTCCTGATTACCAGGCTTCACCTAAGATAGTTAAGCTCTCTGGTGAAATCTTTGATTCAATCATAATTACCTCCATGAGACCTCGGAGAGGGTAGCCTTAAGATTCCAAGACAGCTTTGCCTCACAACTAGGCTTCGAGTCACTTTGCATTACATTTGATGTCTCCCATTTAATGTTCTGCTGGGTCTTCCTTTCCGCAGCTCTGCTCATGAGCGTGCCTTCTGACATACAAAGAAGGGTAAAGGAGTGGAAGGAGGAAGCCTGCTGCTGCCACCCCGACATCTGCCCATACCCGGGACCTCCGCAGTTCCCTTTCCCCATTCGTGGAACTGTTCCTGCTGCCATTGCATCCTTTCTTCCCCTTTGCGCTCTTGAGGACACTGTCCCCGCATTTCTGTCATCTCTTCCTAGCCTACCAGTTTGCCCATTACTATTGAGCATTGTCCATTGAATGCCATCCTAAAAATTATTTGGGATTTTTCTTTAGATTTATTTTATTATTCTAATGTGTACTGTTAGTGTTTTGCCTGCATGTATATCTGTGTACTAAGTGTGTGCCTACTGCATGAAGAGGTCAAAAGGGAGCATCAGATTCCTGAACTGGAGTTGCAGATGGCTGGGAGCCACCATGTAGATGCTTGGAATAGAACCTGGGTCCTTTCAAAAAGCAACAAGTAACAGCTGAGCCAGATCTCCAGCCCCCCCTCCCCCATCATTGTTATCCATCTCTCCAGGCTTCATGGTTTTGCTTTTCCTGTTTCTGTATCATTTCCACTCTCTACTCTGAGTGACAGACAGATTTCAGCCTGCTGACACTGTCCCTGGACGTCTACGTGCATCTCAAAACTTTGTAGCCTAAACCAAGCTCCCAATGCCTTCAGCTGCCACTCCCAGCCTAGTGCACTGAAGCTCTGCTTCCCTAATTCCTCTGCCTTCCACTCATGAAGTTATCATGACTTCTCTGTCTCCTGTTCCCACTCGTGCCCATCAATACCCACACTGTACCTTTAAAATTATACGGAGACGCTGGCTGCTGCTTGCCCCCCCCCACCCCCATGTTTGCTGGTGTGTTAGACTTTGGTAGCTCATCCTGAGTCAGCACAGATGTCTGTTTTCCGTGGAGTAGCCAAAGGGGTCTTTTGAAAAGTATAACCTAAATCATGTCATTTCTCCGCTGAGCCAGTCACACTAAGAATAGAAGATGAAGTCCTCTCAAGGCCTGTACGATGTCATGCTCTGTATCCCCACAATTACCTGGGTCACCTAAGTTCATAATCTCTACTCATTTACTCACCCCAACCGCACGGACTTCCTGTAGTTCCCTGGACACATCAGGCAAGGGTGTGGCTCGGAGCCTTGGACTTGGTGTTCCTGATGCCTGGAATGTGCCTCCCCCAGACAGCTGTAGGAATAAGGTCTGTACTGGCCACGACTGTCCCTCTGTGTCTGATAGAGAGCTCTTTCTCTAAAGCTGTGAGGAGTCTTGCACAGATTTCCTTTCCTCCCAGCTTCTCCTCCTTCCTTGTGCTCGTCTTTTGCTTCTTGAGACTTTTACTCTCTAAACTCCTCAAAAACTCACCACCTTGTGCAGTACCTTTTCTCCCTGTCTCTCTCACCTCTCCTATTTCTTGAAGGCCAGGATGTTTATGTCGATATGGCTTCTTCTTTCATTTCCTTATATAGCACAGAACAGAATTATACTTTAGCTTCAATGAAGCATTATGGACTATTGTACTGCCCCAACATATTCAGACATAGACACACACTTTATTCAAAGTTCCCAGCTTTCCTCTAAGCTAAGCTTTGTGATTGACACTTTCCAGACAGAAAGCTCAACAGATGCAAATGGGGCTGCAGCTGAGGGCGAAGTTTATGCTCTGTGCCTTTATACTATGTCACGTAATGACTTGCATCTATTTCAAAGCAATGGTTTGTGACAGAGAATAGGACAAATGATTTTTTCCTTCTAGCGTTTTGCTGTGTCCCATTATCCTTCCCTACATCATTGCGTCACTGCTGTTTCTAATGGGATTCTACTCTTAATCGGATCCTATAATTCCTCAATATTTCCTGCTAGTTACTCTTGTGTACGGTCTGTGCTTCTGCAATTTGTAATGGCCATAGGCTAAGAAGATACGCCTGGGGTCGGAGAGCTGGCTCAGTAGTTAGGCTCTTGCAGCGAATCAGAGTTTGGTTCCCAGGGCTTCAGGCGGCTCACAACCACCTGTCACTCCATCGACGAAGGCTCTGATGTCCCTTTCTGGCCTCTGTGGGCACCCCCATCCATGTGTACATGCACAAACATGTAAGTAGAAGTAACCTAAAACATTAAACTTCCCATGGAAGGAGTTCAGCGCTCTGAGCGGTAAGACAGAATGGGGGAAAGAACTTGGCTAAGATGTTAAACACATCTGCCTTCATGCTAACTCGCCCTCAGGAAAACAGCGGTGAGAGAAAAGCTGGGGTGTTCCTAGGCTTTGGAGCAAAGCGGTTGAGGGTTGCTAAGAAAAAAAGCAACCCTGGACTAAGAGGAAACCATCTTGGCTCAGAGCCCAGAGATCAAAACCAAAACTGCTCGTGGGAGTCTGGTCCAAGTCACAGAGCTACTGCGCTCTGCTTTCTTTGGCCCCGAACAGACTCTTTTAATCTCATTATCTTCTTTATTGCTTTAACTTTTGATGTGAAGACGTTTGTTTTGAAACGAGATGGAGTAGACCAGAGACTTCTCAAGGAAGTCTTTTTAAAGTCACTCTATTACTCTAGTCTATACTGCATCTGCACCCACCCAAAATTAAACTTTATCTTACTGTGCAACATTCGCTTTGATACAATAAGTTAGGTTTTTTTAAAGCAACTGCAAAGAATCTGAAGGAGTTGTGGGGAAGAGTTACCAGTGAGGTTGTGTGTGATAGCATATGTGTGTAGTCCCAGCTACCTGGGAGGCTGAGGCTCGTGGATTGCATGAGCTTCAGAATTCGAGATGAGCCTGGACTGCACGGGGAGATTATCATCTTAAACTATTATGATGAAGGTTTCGGACAGCCTCACCTCACACTGCAGCTTGAACTGGATGTGCTGCCAAGGCAACAGCGTCTGGAAAAGTAGCTAAGACTGTGTGCCTCTAATATAAATAAACTGCTTCATGGGATGCGCACCTCCTATTATTCTCCATCGTTTGACGACAACGATTTTGAGGAGCCCAATAGAAGTGATAACACTGAGTTACCAAACTGCTCTTTCTTAAAATGCTCCACTTCGCCTTATGCCATTCTACTTCCAACATCTCACAATGCCTAGACAGCCTGTATTCTATCTATTTTCAAAGTGCATTTGTGCATATTAGTGCTAGTGCCTGCAGAGGTCAGAAGAGGGCATCAGAAAGGTGGCTGTGAGTCACCCGATGTGGGTGGTGGGAACCAAACTCCACTTTGAGCAAACTCTGTGTGAGCAAACGTGTTCCTCACCCCTCAGCTATCTCTCCTGCCCTTAGGATCTTGTTTCTTAAGCAGGGTAGAAAGAACTAGCCTTCCTCCAATGGTGTGCATTACTTAGAAGACAGGTACCATGCTATTTCTATGTGGGTGGGGTGAGGCTACTTTGAAGTGTTATTCCCAGTCGACAGCTCCTTCAGTTTATTTGATATGTTCTGTAATATTTTCCCTCAACTTTTATATTTTTCTCCTTTTCAATATTTCTGTGCCCACTTGTAACTATTTGATGCGGGATTCCCCTCAGTATGCTATGAATATGTTTTATTACCATTGGTTAATAAAGAAGCTGCTTTGGCCAATGGCTTAGCAGAGTAAAGCCAGATGGGAAATCCAAACAGAGACATATAGAGAGAGTAGGCAGAGTCAAGAGACACCAGCCAGCCACCGAGGGAACAAGACATGTAGAAAATGATGTAACACCATGACCACATGGCAATACATAGACTAATAGAGATGGGTTAATTTAATATGTAAGAGCTAGCTAGAAATATGCCTGAGCCATTGGCCAAGCAGTCTTGTAATTAATATAGTATCTATTTGATTATTCGGGTTTGGGCAGCCGGGAAAGGAAGGTGCAGTCTCTGTTACAACTATTAGAAAAAGATCAATAATGAACCAATCAGTTAGGATCACACCAACTGTAAAGATGAACCTAATCGATCTTTTAGAGTTATTTTAGGGAGTGTACTCTTACTTTCCTGTTTGCAACCCTTTAACAATACTTACTGATGGGCATGTGGGTTCTGTTAGGAGAGTGACCTCATACTATAGATTAATTTTCTCTTATTTGTACAATTAGTAAATGTTAGACACATGAGGCAAGAGCAAAAGGAAGGGAAAAGTCATCAACAATAAAACATTTCTTCTTTTTTAAAAAGATCCCTAGCAATCTGCGTGTTTTCCTGATTGCAGACTCAGGCAATACTTCATATTTGAAGCAATTACGGTTGGGAAGTCTTCTCATTGGCCACACAGTGATAATGTAGACTTAAACTGCAACACTAAAACTGCAGTTGGCTTGTTCAGAGAGACAGAGGGGAAAGCTGGGGAGGCCCACGGTCTAGCATACTCTCTATACTGTCTATGAAGATGCCATTGTCAGCTGGATTCCTGATCAAAGGTATCTTTCCTTATTGCTGTTTGCACTCCATGATTTTATCTTGGGTTTTCTGAACTCCTTAGACCAGTGATTTTAAACCTGTGGGTGGTGACCCCTTTGGCAAACCCCTATTTCCAAAAATGTTTACATTGCAGTTAATAATAGTAGCAAAATTGCAGTGAGAAAGTAGCAATGAGAATAATTTTATGGTTGGGGGTCACCACAACTCGAAGAACTGTATTAAAGGGTCACAGTGTTAGGATGGTTGAGAACCACTGTTTTAGACATGTGTGGTAGTGGTGGAATTGGTGTTCTCTTGAGTTAGGCAAATTGTAGTTTGAAAGTGCAAATATTTTTAATATGTTAAATAATAGTGTTTAATTGACGATAAATAGCCTCCTGGCACAAAGGAACTAGTATGCATTGCTTTAATGTCTGAATCTTGGTACTTGAATCTGTTGCTTTATTGAGTCCCTGGAAGTGTAGCAACAAAATACCAGCTAAAGGCGGCACTGCGCTTTTATCTATCTATCTATCTATCTATCTATTTATTTATTATGTATACAATGTTCTGCCTGCATGTATGCCCGCAGGCCAGAAGAGGGCACCAAATCTCAATACAGATGGTTAGGAGCCACCATGTGGTTCCTGGGAATTGAACTCAGGACCTCTGGAAGAGTAGCCAGTGCTCTTAGCCTCTGAGCCATCTCTCCAGTCCCGGCACGGTGCTTTTTCTAAATGGTATGAGACACTTGAAGAAGCTTCCTTCATTTTATTGTCTGTTAAACTGATAAATGGATATTTCCAACAATGTAGGTCTTTTCTGACTTAATGTTAAAATGATACAAATTTTCTTTTTTTTCCCCGACTACATTGGCACCCTCTAGGAACAGATTCACAGATTTTTGGCTCTCTAAGGGAATTCTTTTTGAACATCTGTCACCTTTCATTCTTGAGACAACTCTGGTTTGCAGAGGCAAAAAGCCACTCTCCAGAGGGAACTGGGCAGAACATCAGCCAAGCTGGCTGTGGAATATGAACTTCCTAGTGTCTAGCTTGCTGGCATCTTTTCCAGTTTTGTTTCGGTTAGAGAGTCAGTGTTGCCCAGAATAAAAACGGTGCCTTGAATTAACTCGACGTCTGAATCAGGGTGTGTGGGCTGCAGGCAGTGTCTGAGCATGCAGATATTTGCTGCCAAGACACAAAAAACTGGAATGCACAGTTAGAGAATATATGGTGGGGTGCTCGGCAGCATTTGGGGGGGCACTGGAAATGCATCCGTACTTCCTACTCTGGTGAGCAATGGGCAAAGGAAGAAGCTATGGTTCCCTATGTCTCCTGTGCAGCACACACAGACACACGCACACACACATAGACACACACAGAGACGTGCACAGACACACACAGAAGAATTCTTGTAAGACACAAAATTACTGCAGTTTACATTTTCCTCAAATAAAAACTCATGTGTCATGGTATAGGCAAGATCTGGAGATGTAACACATGCACAGAGAACTCAGTTATTCAGCAGTATTCATAACTGCACAGATAGATCACATCATTTAGTACTGTGCTACAGAAGAACACTCAATTCTACCAAAACAGGTCTGTGCCAGCGTTGGAGAAAGACTTTATTCCTATTACAATGTTTCTGGTGGATCCCATAAACAAACGCCAAAAAGAAGTGTGTATATGTGTGTGTGTGTGTGTGTATGTATATATGTGTGTGTATGTGTGTGTATGTGTGTGTATGTATGTATGTGTATATATGCATGTGTGTATGTGTGTGTATATATATGTGTGTGTGTGTTTCTCTGACAACATTTCTCTACTGTGGCTACCTTATTATCCTCACAGTAATGATAAGGGCTAGTGTGTCCTCTCTCATGCACAACAGGTGTGCAGGCAGGGGTGCACGATGCTCGCTTTGCTTCTCTGTGTCTCATGCACAACAGGTGTGCAGGCAGGGGTGCATGATGCTCGGTTTGCTTCTCTGTGGCTTTCACATAACGAGAGGCATAGACAGCCGGCTCTCCTCAGCTAGGTTCTGGGGTTAGCATCCCAGCAGTGTGGCAGTTCAGCCACTGGTTATGCCTCCCTGAAGACGCCTCCATTCTCCACACAACAACAGAGAAATGTCAAATAAACAGTCCAGAGGACTTGCAGAAAGTAGTGAGGAGCTGGCTGCATTCAGTCTCACTTGAAGAACGTAACTCTGAAACTGTACCTGGACCATTTATATGGTAGCAATAAAATTTAAAAAAAAAAGGTGAAAATCTTCCAGCAAGGAACTGGAGAGATGGCTCAGCAGTTAAGAACACTTGCTGTTCTTGCAGAGGACCTTGGTTTGATTCCCAGCACCTACTTGGTGCCTCACAACCATCCCTAGCTCCAGTTCCAAGGAATCTGATGCCCTCTTCTGGCCTTTATAGGCTCCAGTCACTTATGCAATATGTGCATGAACATGACACACATGCATATATTATACTATGTAAAATTATATATGTGCATATAATATACATATAAATGCATACGCATATAATATATATTACATGTAGGCCTTACATATGCACCTGAAATTAAAAAGAGTTACTACAGATAATGTTTCTGATTTTGTTCTGTAGATACTTGAGGTTTAGGGATCTTTGGGTTAGTAATCCGATGAAGTGTTTACTGGGACAGAATTGACAAGGAGAGAAAGATCATTCTCAGAAGGCCATAATCAACCTACTGAAATAAGTGTACCTTGTTGTAGGGTTGAATGTCAACTACCTCAGTCTTTAACACTGTGGACTCCTTGTGTAGAGTAAGCAATGAACTCGGGCAAATAGAAGGAGCCAGAGACTGGGAGTCAACCTGTTAGCACAGACACCTGACTTCATCCTTGAAATGTGTCAGAAGTTCAGGGTGAGTCCCTGAAGAGATAGTCTAGGGACTTTGTCCTCCACAGAGAATCCTCATGTCTGTCTGCTGATGTTTGTATTGTTTTAAACCAGTGACTTCTCTGGTACTCGATCCCAAGTAGCCATGTGAAGGGCAAGGAGTCCTGGTCTTGACAAAGTCATTAGAAAATTTAAGGACAAGGCACATACGTCAAAATACAGAGCATCTCTAGTATAAGATGGTTGGTTGTTCCCTTTCCCTAAAATAATGGAAAGAATTTTTTTGTGGGACTAATACATTTATGGGAATCTTCTATCGTCCAGGAATTGTTCTAGATGCTTAGAAAACTAGGGGAAACTGGGAGAAAAATAGAGATAGATGTCTCCATCCTTTGGGAACGTAATTCTGTCTTACATAACCAATTCTACCCAGCGTTGAATGCAGTAAGCAGCAGGGATGCTAGAGCAAGAACAAACCTGGGGGCATGCTGGTTGTGTCTGTGTGTGCGCGCGCACTGAGGTGGTGGACATCGGGCTCCGTCCACGAGCTGTTTAACAGTTTCGTAAAGTCCTGTGTCCTTTAATATTCCCGATAAGGTGCTTGAGAATCACCACTCATGCGTTTAGTCCTTCACTGTCAGCTTTGGCAGTGATGTCCCATCTTGGGTGGGTTTAGTTGGCTAATGCTGATGAGAGCACCTGGTTTCTATCTCATGTTGAAACTTCAGTTCATCCCAGCAGAGTTGCGTGGGATGACCTGAACGTTTAACCTATGGATTTATTGTAGGTTCCATGACCTGAATAAACTCATGTTTTGTTTTGGATGAACTAATACTTTTCTTATTGTTTTTGAGATCGTGTCTCACTCTATAGCCCAGGCTGGCCCCCGACTTATAGCAACCCTTCCTGCCTCAACCTAGTACCGAGGGTATGAGTCACTTGTCTTGACTGACAGCGGTATAGTTAAAGTGGGAAAATATAATACTCTCATTACATTTCAACTTTATCTGGAAGCAGTTTAAGTCGGAGTTCTGTACCCCTTTCCTATTTCTGCCTCCTGGAGGCACCACAGTGCATTCTGTGTTCTGTCATTCAGGATGAAAATCTAGTCTGTGTACCTGACCAAGAGGCCAGGTAAACAGAAACGGTCTGGACAAACCACTAAAAGGAGGACTTCAATTGTTTCCTCAGGTTCCAGAGGTGATCAGTAGCATCAGGCAGTTGTCCAAGGCGGCCATGAAGGAGGATTCCAAACCCAGCAAAGACAATGAGGACGCCTTCTACAACTCCCAGAAGTTTGAAGTGCTCTACTGTGGGAGGGTGATCGTGACCCACAAGAAGGCACCCTCCAGTCTCATTGATGACTGCAAGGAGAAGTTCAGCCTGCACGAGCAACAGCGTCTGAGGTTGCAGGGCGAGAAAGCTGGGGACCCTGGGGACGAGCTGGGTGTCTTTGAGGCTGAGTCTCCTGTGTCCCCAGATGACAGCCTGCCTGAGAAGGCAGATGGTGCGATCAACAGTCACCATGCCCTGCCCTCCCTGGTCAGCCTCCCCACCCTGGCCAGCTCTCGGGTTTGCTTCCCAGAGCGGATTTTGGAAGACTGTGGTTTGGATGAGCAGCAGGAGTTCCGAGCGCGGTGCAGCAGCGTCACAGGCGTCATGCAGAAGAAGGGCCATGACAACAGCCAGAAACCCCAGCCAAGGAGGAGGCATGCAAGCGCACCCAGTCACGTGCAGCCCTCAGATTCGGAGAAGAACAGGACCATGCTCTTCCAGGTAGCCTGGCAGGGGGTTTTGGCCTGAAGCTTCTTAAGATGTTGAACAGCTATTAACTCCTCCCTGGTCAGTGGGTGCCTGCGTGTGTGCGTTGCGTGTGTGCTACCCACATGTGCCTGGGTACATGTGGAGGCCAGAGGTCAACCTTTGGGTACCATTCCTTAGGCATCATTTTCCTTGTTTTGTCTTGAGGCAAAGTATGGAAAGTCGATTGGCTAGTAGAATTCCTGGGATTCACTTCTCTTCCCAGCATGGGCCATCCTAGCACTCAGCTATGCTCTGCTTTAAAAAAAAAACAAAACAGACCTGGGCTCTGGGAATTGAGGTCCTCTTGCTTGCATGTGAGGGACTAAGCTATCCTCCCTGTAGTCCTGGCCCCATCTGTCAGTCTTCTCTGTCTGCTCACCCCAGTAGCCACAGTAAGCCCTTCTGGCCTTCAGATTTTCTCCCTCAGAAGCAGAAGGACCAGATGAAGGAAGGACACAGACAGGTCATGGACCCCAGGGAGGCAGAGAGAATGCAAAACTTCTCATAACGCCTGTGAAGAGGCATGCAATAGATACGAGGCGTCCATCACCAGTGTCTGGCTTGGGTTGATTCCCAAATACATTCTTCGATGAAGCTACGGAATGTTAACAATGCTTGCAAGGCGTGACTCTTGGAGAGCTAGTTTTGGTGAAGTGGATTTTAGTGGAGAGAGAGAGAGAGAGAGAGAGAGAGAGAGAGAGAGAGAGAGAGAGAGAGAGAGAGAGGGGTTCCAGAGATGTCATTCATGTAAACACTGATGTACTATTCCCCCAGAAATCGAGGAGTAAAGGAACATGATTGGCCTGATGATTCACTAGGTCAATTATTCAATAACTTGATACAGCTATTATTAAATGTAAAAGGTAATTCTGTGTATGTGTGTGTGCGTGAGAGAGAGAGAGAGAGAGAGAGAGAGAGAGAGAGAGGGAAGGGGGAGAGAAGGAAAGCAGGGTTTATGGTGTGTGCGTATGTGCCTGGATCTGGTATCCTGTTAAGAAGTTAGGTTTTAGCCTCTGTCACTCTCTGCCCTATTCCTTTAAGGCGGGGCCTCTCTTTGAATGTAGAATTCTTTTATCAAGTAGACAGGCAGACAGTAAGCCTCTGCCATCCTCTTGTGTTAGCCTCCCTGCTACCCCTGTAGTGCCAGCTTTACAGTGCCTGTAAGACCAAGCCCAGCTTGTTGAGTGGCTTCTAGGACCTGAGCTCAAGTTCTCTTGCATGCACAGCCAGTGTTCTTAGCCACTGAGCCATCTTTTTGTTCCTCTATGAGATTTATTTTTATTTTAAAAATAGTTTAGAAATTTACAGGGTTATGGAAACTGTCATTTCACTTAAAGAATTGAAGGTATGGCGTTGTCCTGGAGAAGGTTTGTAGTTAGTCTGCGGCTGATCTCCAGCTTGCATCCTTTGTTCGGTCATTGTCTTGTCTTGTCACCATCTGGGCTTGTGGGCAGACTGGTTCTGGTCCTTTGTGTGGTGATGTGTGAAGTCAGTTTCTCCTCTTCTTTGGACTGCCAGACTTGTTCTCTGCTAGTCGGAGTTCTTTTTGTTAGCTTTTTGGAATATCCATTTTCCAAAAATTTAACTGAGCCCAGTTCTGCATGTATTATTTTATTGACTGTTTTGAAGAGCATCTTATGATAATGCAAGTCAGCTGATTTAAGATTAATTACTTGAGGAAAGATTACATATTAGAAAGGTTTCTTTGGATGTATTGATTTTATGTGTGTGAGTGTGTTGCCTGCACGCATGTATGCGTACTGCAGGTGGCACATTTTTGAAAAGGAAGTCATTTGTTAACTGCTAAAAAGATTTGTATTCTTTGGCTTTCTACAGTTTGAGGGTTGCTTAATTTCCCGATAGAGGAAAGAAATGACTCGAGAGAGCTGACTTTGGGTTGTATTATATGGTGAAACACATGTGAAATAGGTTTGTCTGGGCCACATCATTTGAATCTCCATTGTTGCGTATTTCATTACCCAGGAAGACTGAGGTCCTCAAGCGCTGAAGTGATTGTGATTGACGTGCTGTCTTTTCCTTTTTAAGGTTGGCCGTTTTGAGATTAACCTCATCAGTCCAGACACTAAATCGGTCGTGCTGGAGAAGAATTTCAAAGATATTTCCTCTTGTTCTCAGGTATTCCATCAGGTCACGGCACAGCATTTGAAGAAACCAATTGTCGTGCTCCACAATTAGCCGCAACAACAGTGGCACTTCCTTAAATCACATATTATCATTTTAAACTTAAGTATTTTTTATTTCCCTCTTCCTCTCCTTCACCTTCTCCCCCTCCCCCCCTCCAGGAATGAACCTAGGACTTTTCTTACACATACTGGCCCGAGAGTGGCTCCATCGCTGAGCCCAAATTTAAGAGCAATAATGTTTTAAAGAACATTTGTCTCTTACAATTAAAATGTATTCATGTTCTTGACTCTGTGGGAATGGAATCCTTCCCAGGACCTTGAGTGTCTGTCACTCCATTTCCCCCTCGTTTTCCCCAGCCCTTTGTCTTAGTGATGTTTCACCAAACCCTTCTGCTGAAGGGGGTTTTGTGGTAGTGGATTCTCTTGAAAATTCCTCACAGCAAATGTTCCTCAGACTGTTGGGCTGTGGGTCTTGTGGGCGTTACCAAGATAAGTTTGTTCTTTATCCCACAGCAGGTAATAAAAGGAGAAGTAGTCTTCTTAGTGTCTGCTACCATACATGGCCAACTTTGAAGAGTCTTTTATTTTTTTATTTTTACTCCACAAAGAATGTATTTATGATTTAAAACATCAATATATATATTGTATATAATATTAGTCATATGTATATAATATTATACATATTATATAATATGTATATAATACTAGTATATAATATTAGTCATAGACTGTAGTAGTGTTTTAGAATATCTACCCCAAAGTTTGAGCTGCCTGAACACACTGTAAACATGAGAAGAAAATATATACCTGCCAGAAAAGAAGGTATACTTAAGTCAAAATGTGGAAAGAGTACATATTTAAAGACACCTCAGTGGGATTGAGAATAATCTTTTGTTACCGGCCTGGTGGCTTAAAGTCCATTCAGGAATATATTTTTTACAGGGTCCCTACATCTTGATGTTAAAAAATCAGGTTAGAGGGTCAGCTCAGCCATTAAAGACAGAGGGTCACACTTCTACATGAGAAAGTCATTTCTACCGTAGGGTCTTCTCTTTAAATTTGGAGTCAGCATTGCTTTAGTATGGCATTCAGATTTTCTTTTGATGCCAACGATTTCTTTGTATGTTTTATTAGTCATTTGCTCTAGCTAATGTACTTTTATTCCTAACACATCGTTTTAATATTATTCCTGTAATAGGAATTTTTGAGTGATAAACATTTTCTACTCTAGCAATGTAGAGAGCAGTAGCATTTGATCCTAGGAAAGTTATATTACAAACCTTGAAATTCCTATTTAAGAAACACAGGAATTCTGTGGGAATATGATTTTAACCCTCAAAATATGTAACTCTTCTTGTGGTTGTCCATTTATTGGGAGGTTCCTGCAAGGTCACAAACCTTGCAGGGGTTTGTGACTTATTGACTTATGGTGTGAGCATGTCTCTTTCGGTGGGACATTAGAATCTCATGCATTGAAATGGAGCCCTTAGGTGTTGAGTACACATGACCAATGCGAATGAGCTTGTCTTCATGGCTGGCCACAGGCTACAGCAGAAGTGATGTGTAACCAAGTTTAGCTCATGACATAGTTGGCATCAAGGTAGCACCTCCTGGCCCCATTTTCCTAAGCTGCCCAATGCGCATTGATTATCCAATGAATGTAAGCACACACAAAGACAAAGAACAGATCCAAACCAAACTTGTGGATGTGGAAGCTCAACTTTGATTTCCTCCGCCTTTTTCCTTTTATGGAAGTCAGGCTCTGCGTGACGATATTATGGTCCAGGAAACAATCAGACAGCAGCCAGAGGGAACCTGGTGGGAAGGCTTCCAGCCACAGCGGCTCACCCACTTCTCACCCACTCCCACCACTTCCGCACAGGAGATGAAGGGGTGCTGTGTTCAGGAGCTGGCCTCTCTTTGAATACCTTATACCTACAAACGCTTCTATTTTTTTCCTTTCTGGAAGCATTGTCTGCATCCGAAGGCGCGCGGAGCTAATGAGGCCCTGTGAGGTCCCCCACTTAGTACTAAGGCAGCAATAAAAGCTCTTTCACCAGAGTTGTGCGCATGGAGCTAATTTTACCAGACTGACAGCCTTCCTCCTCTTTGCTTCCCGAACCCTTACATAAAAACCAGCAGAGTTCATTTATTTTTCCATGTCCTTTGGATAGACTGAATATTTTATAGCAAGGAAGGACGGGGTCACTCCTGATGAAGCACTTGGAGCTATCATGTTTCCCAGTTCTAGCTCCCACAGCTTCCCCACAGTAGCTGTCTTTATGCTTTTTGGTACTGAATAAAAGAAATAAAGCCAGAGACGGCAGTTGGCCGCTCAGCACAGTATCTCATACCTCAGTCAGTAGCTGAGGCAGCACAGAAGTTCAGATCTGACCCCAAAGACTTTTCTTCTCATTTGCATTTAGGGGATGTTGGGCACACTTCATATTTTCCGTCAACCTAGTTTTCAAATTGCTGTGCTTGCTGTTGAAACATGGTACTGATTACTTACTGGTGTGTGCATTCAGACTCAGCTTTTACATTTAAAAAAATTATTTTGAGAATGTATTTATGTACTTGGGTACAGAAAGTACGAAGGTTTGTGACTGTGGATAATTGGCACTTACAACAAGCAGCAAGCAGCAAGCATGTGAAGAAGAATATCAATCTTTCCTTATGTGGTTCCTTGAATATCTATAAATTGACAAATATTCCAGTAATTTCCATATAAACTTTATAGAACCATATAGTATTTAATTTGAGGGTTGTCTCTTGTACTTCTTCTGAGATTCTTATCTTCAATCTTCACATAGACTAGAAAAGGTTTTATGATGAATCACTGGCTGCCATGCTAGGACAATAAATTGAAAACTCATTACAGGCAAACATCATGTTTTTATTATAAGAAATAATGGACCATGCTAGCAATGTTTTTTGTTTGTTTTTCTTTTTTGTTTTTAATAAAAAAACCCAAGGGTCTAAGTGGATGTCCCTTTTTATCTCTTGCATCAACAGGGAGCATAATCCTCTGAGCATTATGACTTATACAATATGACATTATGTCTTTGGTCACATTGCCATGAAGGAGAAATTTGTGGAGTTAGGCAGTATAGAAATCATGGCAGTCTCTATCAGGGAACATCCCGCCAGCCCTGCTTGTATTGTGTTTTCCCCTTTATCCAGGGAATAAAGCATGTTGATCACTTTGGCTTCATCTGTCGGGAGTGTCCAGAGCCGGGGCTGAGCCAGTACATCTGTTACGTGTTCCAGTGTGCCAACGAATCTCTGGTAAGTGGGGCTGTTGCCGCCCGGTGCTTCTGTGAGTGGATCAGTCTGTCTTTGCAGTCTCGTCTGTTGGGAACTCAGTCCTCTGTGTGGAAAGAAGACGGCATTCAGAGATGGGTTTACCCTTGAAGGATGAGCAGAAGTCAAGAGCCACAGACCGACCATCATGGCACTTTTAAATGTATGCCGTTGGCTTTAACAGGCTTTACTGTGTTACCATGGTTTTTATTTTTTTTTAAAGGGTGGAAGAATAATGACAGAGACAAACAGTTATGTTTCCTATTGCTTAAAGATGGTGACAAAGACCACTGACCTCTTGTTTATTGCTATGGTGTCGCAAATTAGACAATACCTCCATCAGCAGACGAACTGTCCTATCCCATTTTTAAATTACCCTGTCTTAATTTTTCAAAACACATCATTTATTTTGTTTCTTTGGAATTTGCAAGTTACTTTTTGCTGACTTTTTTTCTCTTCAAAGTTTTTTCCTGTTCTTCCACACATACAGGCTTGTTATCCATCATCACACAAACATTCAGATGTGTGCACCACCATTATTAGCGATGCATTTATGGAAAATATTGATTTTTATGATTTTATCACGTGTGTGCAAGGTAGCTGCATTTATCTATGTGAGTGCACATGTGCATGTGTGCCTAGATGAATGGAGGGCAGTCTTGGGTGTCATCTTCAGGAACGATGCCTGTCTACTTAGTGCTCACCATTTAGGCTAGACTCGCTGGCCAGGGAGCCCCAGGAACCCTCCTGTCACCGTCCCCACCACGGGGATTGTAAACACATGCTACCACAGCCATCATTTTAACATGGGTTCTGGGGATTTAGCTCAGGTTTTTGAAATAAGCACTTTATCAAATGAAACCATTCCCAGCCCAGCACCATCGTTTTTTGAACCCATAAGCCTGCTGTTAGCATTTCCCCATATACGATTATCCCAGGCGACACTGTGCATGCTTCCTGGTGCTTGTTACGTTTAACTCTGCCCTCCACAGCTCGATGAGGACACTGAACTCCCGAAGGCCTGGGCGTGAACCGGCACAATGGCACTTCACTTTCTGATCCCTCTCCTCTGGGTCTCCAGTTTTTTTTTTTTCTCCTCTAGGATATATGAAACACCTGTGTTTAGTGATTCTTATTCTAGAAACTTCCATTTGAGCTTCATTTTCCCTCTAGAAAGTTAATGTTATTTAATAACTATCTACATGTCCCTCTCCATGCGTTTCTTCCTAGCTGAATAGATTCCGTTTAGGAACCAGGACTGAACTTTGAGGGAGTTGTCCTTAGAGGATCATGGTAGATAGCTGGTTTCTGCCCTCACGCAACATGCTCACAGGTGTTCACAGTTAGGTCAACTCTTTTTCTTGCTGTCTGTTTAGATGACACGATTGGTCACCTTGCTCTTAAGGGCAGAGGCTATCACGGTCCAGGAAAAATCAAATTAATATCTCTTGCCCAGGAGGAAGAACTTGGTAAAACCCACTTATTTGGGGTCTTGTTTACAGGTTTTTTATTTCATTTTAGAGCTGAGTCAGTTTTTGTTTGTTTTAGAAACTGTTAATGATGATAAAAGGTTTGGGATACCCGGCCTTTCCACTTCCATTCCCTGGCCAGTGCTGGAGCCCACGCTGGCTGTGTGCCCTCCTGTTCCCTGGCCAGTGCTGGAGCCCATGCTGACTGTGTGCCCTCCTGTTCCCTGGCCAGTGCTGGAGCCCATGCTGGCTGTGTGCCCTCCTGTTCCCTGGCCAGTGCTGGAGCCCACGCTGGCTGTGTGCCCTCCTGTTCCCTGGCCAGTGCTGGAGCCCATGCTGACTGTGTGCCCTCCTGTTCCCTGGCCAGTGCTGGAGCCCATGCTGACTGTGTGCCCTCCTGTTCCCTGGCCAGTGCTGGAGCCCACGCTGGCTGTGTGCCCTCCTGTTCTATGAGGCACTAACTGGCTGAGTTTGGCCCTTATTGTTTTAAAGACTAGATAATATCTATGATAATATCTTTTAAAGCTGCCTCTGTTCAAAGTTTATCAATCAGCTTCTTAATTGCATTATGTGGAACCAGAACTGAAAGTTAAGAGAAAAATATAATGTGCACTTCCTGTGTAACAGAGGGTAGCTCAAGGCCTGACAAACAGAAGAAAACGAAATAGCCGAGTCAGTAATACCTGTCCTGGCAGCTTGACGAGGGTTGTGGCTTGGCAGCTGTAGAAGACAGAATGTTCCAAGACCACACTTGCTGACTTGTCTCCTCTGAGCACCGTCTACACAGTTTCCACGTTCTTCTGCTTCTTTGTAACACTTGTAATGAGTTTGCAAACTGTGCAGTTCTAAGATGTGTTCTTCCTACAGGGCTAGGCACACATTTACCTACTGCCCTCCACATTCTCCCTTCTTTGCTCTTAGGGAGGCGGCTAATACTGTTTCACAAATGCTTACAGTACTTTCTCCAAATTGATTTCAAGAATGTAAAAAAAAAAAAGTTACAGCATTTAAACAACCCTCCTAAAGTCCACACACACATAGAAAGTAGTCTATGACAGTATAATTAAAAGTAAAAAGAAAAATCTGTGCTATTTCTGATCTAGAGTTTATATGAACTAAGAGTTAGTGAGATAATAAGAGTAATATTGTTAATGAAATATTGGCATACTGACAGAAGCATGAGGTTCATATTCTAGAAGTTATCTTTCATATCTGATGTGAACGGTACTTGGAAAAATAGATTCGTGATATATAAGAAGCAAGCAATGTGTGGAGAATGGGTAAAGGGACAGATTCCAGTCTGAGGGTTGGGTTGCGAATGGTCAGGAAGGGAGACGTAGATTTCAAGAAATGGAACTAATTTATGAAAGTTTCCTATTTGAAGAAAATACAAGCGTTGCTATCATTTGGTCTCAGAACAGGAGGGCTGGGACAGGACTGGGCATATGGACAGTGGTGTGAGCATTCAGACACAGGGCGGGCGTGATTCATAGGCTTCCACCTAACACATTTAGGGCCCTCCACTATGGGGCTGGTTAGGCTCTTAAGCTGAGCATTGCCTTTTATCAGCAGTTGTTAAGATGCCAGTGTTCACTCGATACCTTGAAAAATTGAAGGCATTTTCTAACAAAACAAGAGTAGATGGTCTTCAGTTATTTTTTTATCTAAAATTTAATATAATCCTTAAGCTTGCTATATGATATATATATACATATCTCTTGTCCTATTAATGTGAATGGACTTTCTATGTCTGATCTCATGCTGTTTGGTGAGATGGGAACTGTGCCGGGGGTGACTGCCAAGAATACTTGCATTTCGTTTGTATGGCTGACATTTCTTCCTGTTCCTCTGCTTTGCCCTTTTGACATGACCTGTGGTGCTTTTTCTTATATTCATCATGTTCCAATTTGAACTTTTAAGTACACTAACCTTGTGACAGAATTTATGTCATCTGAAAAAGTAGTGGGTTTTAGAAAAAAAAACACAATATTTTGTAGGACAGATGGAATTTTCGTAATATTTGTGTTAAGGAGAGGTCACATTTCAGACAACATTGCAATGGCCCCTTATTTCATCTAGAAAAAGAAGAAAACACAAACATCCAATATTTCCAAAGGGCTAATTTTTATTAATTTCCAAAGGCAAAAGCACACATATGCATACTATTTATATGTAAGATATTTATGTTATATATTTAATGTACAAATTATATACATGTATATATACATATATTAACATACACAAACACATACTACATACTGTACTACCAAATTTATTGTTAGCCCCATCACTGTCTGACATAAATGAGAAACAAGAAATAAAATAAAGGAGTATTATACATAAATACTTTTCTTTGAATGCTAAACTAAGTAAATAAAATGTAAAGCTATTAAATACTTCTAGTTCTAAAAATGAGGAATCTTTCTTTTTAATGGTAGTATAAAGTAGCATTTTATGAAAAATTGATTTTTATTTGTGGAGTGCTGTGAAATTATCCCTGTGCTTTTCTAAGGTTGGTCATACAATGGAATGTAGCAATGTCGGCTGCTTGCTTAGGATTTTGAGGTCTGCTTTCAGTTTCATGAGGCTAGGAGAGTTTCTTCATATCCAGGGGCTCCTCTCTGCTTCAAATGCAGAAGTGGATCAATATTCTTTCAAAACAACTCCTTTTTAAGCCAGGCCGTAGGAGAAGAGGGACCGAGAAGTGGAAGCACAGTGCCCTAAAAATCACAGCTCCCTCTGCTTACCAGACCTGGCTGTGGTGAGGCTCTTAGGATCCAATATCTCTGCCATGAGGGTTTTCGAATGTTGCCAGAGTCCTACAAAGTGTGGGAACGTTGGGGATTCTAGATAGTTGATTCAAATGCTAGGCCAAAGCAAGAGCAAGGCAGAGAGCAGGCTGGCCATCCTGGGCTGCTGGCCCCATGGTGACAGCCAGCTCTTGAATATTTAGACATCACAACTTAGAATCACAAATCCTAAGTAGAACGGCAATAAGTCAGACAGTGTAGAAATGCGGCTAGCAGTACGCATAGATTTACCCACTGGTATTTTACTTGAGATCCTTTCCCTTCAGAACTGACTCAGACACAAACGTTGTTTGCTTTTGCACTAACAGCTGCCTAGAAGAAAAAGGACGCCTATTAAGACAACTGAACGCTGACTCGAGTTTGTTGCTCCCAATATGTATCCAAGGAAACTTCCAAAGACATGCTTATCTGATAACTCATTCAATTAAGCAAAGATTTGATTTACTAATTAAACTGTCTGTGATAGCGTAGCCACCCATGGGACTTGAGTAACAGATCCGTATTCTATGCCACAGACTGCAGTCCAGCTTTTAATTATATGGCTGAAAGATCTGACTTCAAGACGGCTGTTTGCTCTCTGCCAACTCTGCTAGTCATCAGAATTCTATTATTTATTATTTAGTCAGCCATCGATAAAAGGCTCACATTGCTGGTATTTTTTATGTCTCCATGAAAGCCAACTTTTATAGACCTGAGTTTTGTTTCTTCTTGTAGGTGGATGAGGTCATGCTAACTCTGAAGCAAGCTTTCAGCACGGCTGCTGCACTGCAGAGCGCCAAGACCCAGATCAAGCTGTGCGAGGCCTGCCCCATGCACTCTTTGCATAAGCTCTGTGAGAGGATTGAAGGTACCATAGAGTGTGGCCTTGGCATGAGGAGAGTTTGCTTTGGCATGTTGACACGTTGAAGTCCCCACCGTCATTGAATAGTTCTTTGTTTCACTGTGAGCAAGAACCGCAAAGGCATTTCTCTTGCCCGGTCAAACCCAACTGCGCTATCAGTCGCTTCTGCATACTTGACTTTCTCTCTGTCTCGCCCCCTTTTCTTCTGAAGGCAAATTCAAGTGAAGGGCTTGCATTTCCCACAGTTCTTAAGACCAGTTATGTATGTGCACAGTGGGAATGAGCAAACATTTGCTGAATGATGAGAGAGGCAAACGCACATCTGACTGTTCAATTCTTCCTTTTCTTTCCTCTCTCACTTGGGGATGTATTCTGAAAGTTGAGAACTGTAGTAAAATCTGCTCGGTTTTTCAGGGTCCTTGGAAAAGCTGAGATAATGGAGGTGGTATCATGAAGCAAGTTTTCTTCTTCTTCTTTTTAATCGGTGCTGAGATACAATGTAGTAACACTTGCCAAGTGAGTGTCTGCTGTGGACCAGGCAGGATGTGCTGGGGAAACAGAAATGTTTGCCACATACTGTGCCTCCAGAGACTTTTCCCTCTGGAGAAGACAGGAATGTAAGCAGAGAAAGGCAGCTCAGGATGATAGGTGTTGTAATGGATAGAAAAAGTGAAAATTCCACAGTAAGGCCGATCTGTAGATCCTATTCATAATTTCTATCCCATAGGCTCCAAATAAGCACATGCCAAACTGTAGATTTTTTGAATATCTATACAACTACACTATCTAAAGCTATTTTTAAGGTAATACTCAAGTTTTAAAGTTCTTAAGGGTGATTTTACAGAGTGGTTGTTACTTTAAAACATATGAAACATTTATGAAATGGAACGTGTGTGTGTATACCTATGTGTGTAGTTTGTATGTCCCTGTGAGTGTGTGTGTAGTTTGTGTATGCCTATGTGTGCCAGTGTGTGTGTGTGTGTGTAGTTTGTGTATTCCTGTGTGTGCTTGTGTGTGCCTGTGTGTAGTTTGTGTGTGCCGTGTGTGCCTGTGTGTATGTGTGTAGTTTGTGCATGTGGCGGTGAAGGGAGCATTATAAAACTATGTGGGAGCTAATGGCGTTGGATTACAGAGGGGAGAGAGTCCTTCCATTTATCTATTCACAGGATAGTCCAGCTGGATCAAAAAAAGTCCTCAGTGTAAACAAACCAAATAATAAAAGCATTAAAAGAGAAAAGCATTTTTATTCCTGAAAGAGGGGAAAACTGTATTCAGATACAAAAAAGTAAAAAATAAAAGCAAATCCAAACCAAAGCAAAAGCATTAAAAGCAATTGCTAACAACTTGGGCCTGCTCATTCCAGGGGTTTGCTTAGCAGTAACTGCTTACTTGGAAGAAATAATGATACGTAGCTTGCTACCCAAACTTGCCAAAACTCCACAAATAAGAAAAAGGTAAAGCTACCGAGGAAGTTTTGGAACCCATTCTCAAAACACTTCTCATGTGACTCACATGTCTTGATGGTAGCCAACAGCTCTCGAATTACATGTGAGACCCTCTCCACAAGAAAGAGGTCATGGCTGGGACTGGAAACCTTGTTGTCTTAGCAGTGTTCTATGGCTCCGAAGAGACACCATAATTAATGCAACTCTTATAAAAAAGAAAACACTTAATTGGGGGCTTGCTTACAGCTTCAGATATTTAGTCATTATCATCATGGCGGGGGGCACGGTGGCAGGCACTGAGGGAGTGGCTGAGAGCTACATCCTGATTCGCAGCAGAGAGAGAGATGCTGGTCCTGGAGTGGCTTTTTTTTTTTTGACAGACTTCCTATGTATGGCTGCCCTGGAACTCACCATGTAAACCAGAATGGCCTCTAACTCACAGAGATCATCCTGCCTCTGTGTCCTGAGTTCTGGGACTAGTAGCATGCGCCACCATGCCCAGCTACATCCTAAGATTTACTGGTAAATGAAAAGCTAATTTATTGACTAGCAGAGACAGCATATCTGTTAAAGGACAAGTTGAAGAATCTTTGATCTTTTGGTTTTGCAGAATGGCTATAGAGTTTTCTGAATCTTCATCCCCATCATTTATGTCCTCTGTAGCACAGCCCAATGATCAGAACGGGAAGTTACCATCAGTATTAACTAGTATCCAAATGAAACCCTTCATTGATCTTCACCAGTTTTTGTTTTGTTTTTTCTTTTTTTAAATCTAGGGTCCAATTCTGGTCCCACAGTATATAGTATATATGGTTGATATTCTACTTTGGCATAGCCTGCATGTAGCCTTTCATGGGTTTCTCCTTTAATCACCCACGGATGTGGATCAATATCATAATACATCATCTGAGAGCCTCTTTCTCTCTTTCTCTAAATCAGAGAGACTCTTAAGGAGCTTTTGCTAGTACATAAGAAGCCACAGTTGTGAGTGCTTCCTACCACTGAAATAGGTTTCAGCGTACCCTATGTGACTCGCCACAGACTCTTGTATGCTTCAGTGAGAAAGATGGGGCTGAAAAGTTATTGTCCTTGTCCCTGTTCACAGTGACAATGATCAATGAAGGTTCTTCTGTCTATGTGTTGCTTTCATTGGTTGAATAAAGAAACTGCCTTGGCCTTTTGATAGGGCAGTGCTTAGGTAGGTGGAGTAGACAGAACTGAATGCTGGGAAGAAGAGCAGAGAGAGAGCCACCATGAAGTTGCCAGGTCAGACATGCTGAATCTTTTCCAATAAGCCACGACCTCGTGGTGACATACAGATTATTAGAAATGGGTTGAATCAAGATGTGACAGTTAGCCAATAAGAGGCTAGAGCTTATGGGCCAAGCAGTAATTTAATTAATACAATTTCTGTGTGATTATTTCAGGTGTAAGCTAGCCAGGCGGGATGGAACAAAGGGGCCCCGAACTCCTCACAAAACTAAAGACTTAATATAAATTATGTTTAAAATGTGGACTATTATCTGGAATTAATGGCTTAGCACACTTGGAAAGGTACACTGCATACATAGAACTGCACATCTGGAAAGGTGAACCCCATAGCACTGCACATCTGAAAAGGTGAACTGCACAGCACTGCACATCTGGAAAGGTGCACTATATGGCACTGCATATCTGGAAAAGTGCACTACATGGCACTGCACATCTGGAAAGTTGTGCCGCACAGCACTGTCCATCTAGAAAGCTGCCACACAGCACTGCACATCTGGAAAGATGTGCCATACAGGAATGAGGGTGCTGGGGTGAGGAGATCTTGAGGCTATGTTGTACTACAAAATAGGCCTTCTCAACAACAACAGCAGTAGCAACAGCAGCAGCAGCAGCAACAACAACCAAAAAATTTGGAAAGATTTATAAATATCACAATACAGAGAAGTAAATTATTTTCTGAAAATAATTGCCCCAAATGAAGCTTTACTCTTTTAGAATGTGAGTCCCTGAGAGGGGATTACCCCTGTTTCAGTCATCCTGTATTTCAGTGTTATTATTGCTGGTTTATATTTATGGTCTGAAGTTAGAAGCTTAGCAGTTTGGTTAAGGCTAGCCTTTGGCTTTCTTTTAACTTTCTGATTAGCAGAGGCTCTGGGCTGGCATGTTTGTTCCCATGCGAGTTCTCAGACTGGTCAGTTCATGAGTTTAGCGAATGGAAGTTGTCTGTGCTTAGTACTGTTAGAATCTTCATAGCTGTTCTCTGTCCAGGTCTGCTGTGGGACCTGATGGTTTAGGTGGAGTGGTTTGACATTAGGTTCCATGTTCCAGTGTCCTCTTCTTGAAAAGACTGAAGTTAGGAGCCAGCTCGTGGAGGGTGAAGTGTAATGGCGGATGGACACTTAGGTCTCTGCAGCCGGCATCCACCTCACGCTTCCCTCGCCTTTTCTTTTAGGTCTCTACCCACCGCGAGCCAAGCTGGTCATCCAGAGACATCTCTCTTCACTGACTGATAATGAGCAAGCTGACATCTTTGAACGCGTTCAGGTAACGCTCTTCACAGTTCCTGTATAGAAACATAAGGAACGATATCAGGTCCTATCACTGAATTCTCATTTCTATTCCATTGCCCCTAAGATGCCCATGCCCAGGGTTAGCAGAATGGGAAAGCTAGATTTATGTTTATCCTCCGGACCTATAAATCCAACTGAGGCTATGACAAGTGGAGCGAGGTTGTTCTGCCCTACCATGCTCTTGCTTCCTTTGCCCAACAGAAAATGAAGCCCATCAGTGACCAGGAAGAGAACGAACTTGTGATCTTGCACCTGCGGCAGCTCTGTGAAGCCAAGCAGAAGACCCACGTGCACATCGGGGAAGGGCCA
This sequence comes from Ondatra zibethicus, assembly GCA_004026605.1. Lineage (NCBI taxonomy): Eukaryota > Metazoa > Chordata > Mammalia > Rodentia > Cricetidae > Ondatra > Ondatra zibethicus. Next base: position 289,758 of record PVIU01000434.1, on the reverse strand, counting down.
GCGGTGAGATCTGACTTCCTCCTGGTTTACGTCTGTCTATGTTTTCATGTAGTTAAAACTTTACCAAGACATGGAAGAAATTTCTTTCCTCTGTGCTCTTCACTTTTGTAGGGTGAAAGTCTATCACACTTCCAAAATTTCAGCGTTTATTAAGTTTATGGGAAATTTTAGCAGACATTGGCACATTGAGATAAAAATAATTATAGTTTCAAAATGTAAAATAATTTGATATTTTGGGTAGGAATGACCCTATCCCTAACCCGAAAATTTATGTATGCTCATAATGTGCAATGTACCTGCTTTAAAAGTTACATTATTCTATTTTCTTTTACATATTCCTATGCATGTTTTATCTGAGTGATGACAAGGACAATCGTTTTCCGTACGCACACCAGTTTCCCTGTAAACTGAGGAACAGCATGTCCGTACCCATAGCTCTGAACTTACTCTCAGCTAGACAGTGATAAAAACAAACAAACAAACAAACAAACAAACAAACAAAAACCACTACAAGAGCATGGAAGAGGTTTTGTGTTTCACAGCACTATTTGCGTTCATACATAGTTTTGATGTTGAGACACTTGAGATGTAGCTCAGGCTTCTCCCAAACACTGAATCCTCCTGCTTCAGCCCCTCCGGGGACAGAATTGTATCATCATGCCTTGCTTTGCATCCAAAGCCGCTGCTTCTGACTCTAATACATTTTGTTCACTTTGAGCGCGCATCAGCGCGTAGGTCAGAGGAGGGCTTGCAGGAGTCAATTCTCTTTCCCCACCAACCTTGAGGAATCTAACTCAGGTGGTCAGGCATGCCGCAGAACCGTTTCATCCTCCCCTCCAAAGCTGCTGGAGATGATTAGGCGTGGACCTTCAGGTCCTCCTGTATAGTCCTGAAGCCAGCAGCCTTCAGAGATAACTGTTCCAGTCTCTGATTTCCCTGACCTTTGCCTTTTTATTTTTTTAATATGCCAGGGAGATAGATTCCCCTAAGACACCAGTTTTTCACAGCTGTCTCTCTTCTTCGCATTTACACCAACATTTTCCACATTTGCCTAGTGCTTGAGGGCCCATTCAGGTTTTCCCCTAGCTTCACTTGCCCATGGCATCAGAGAACTAGAACTAGAATTAAATATACAAAGGACCTAACAGTGGACACCTCATTGATTCATGTTTTTGGTGAAGCTTTTCTAATCTGAAAAGTACATGACAACATACAAATAAAAATTGAGACTTTTAAAAGAAAGATTTATGTATTTTGTGCGTGGTCGTTTTGCCTGCACGTATTTCTGCCTGTCCATGTGTGTGCATGAAGGCCAGAAAGGGCCCTGGATCCGCTAGAACTGGAGTTAAAGAAGGTTGTGGGTGCTGGAAACTGCAAAAGCAGCTAGTTCCCTTAATGACTGAGCCACTCTCCAGCCTTGAAAACTGGAGCTTAGCAGAAGCATTGTTGGACTGCGCTTGACATACAGAGAGCTCTGCTCTTTGAAAACTTAATTGTCCCCTGTAATTGGTACTCAAAACAGACACCTTGGAAAGGGATGGTTGTAGCCAACTGAAAAGAAGCTGAAAATCCAAAATCCTGAGTTTAATTTTTGGCAAATTAAGTAGGAATATGTGAGTGAAATGGAAAGGCTTGGAGAAAAGGTTTTGTTTCGGTCTTTTTTTTATTACTTACAATAGTAAATTCCTTTTCTTATAATCTTTGCAATTCACTGTGTGGAACATAAATTATTACTTCTTAATTGAGCTACTGAAGGTTGCTTGTGTTTTTTAATGACTTACTCCTAAGCCTTCATTTAAAGCCTCACTGAACCCCGAGTGTGTCTGCACTATAACTTTGCTGTTCGTTTTTTTTCTTTTTCTAGGTTGTTCCAAATAGCACCATCCCAGAAAATTCAACAAGTAGCGGGAGATTCAAGCTTGACATTCTGAAAAACAAAGCAAAGAGATCCTTAACTTCTTCTTTGGAAAATATCTTCTCTAGGGTAAGATTGGACTGGGCTAGCTTTGGTAAACACATCTGTTTCTTGCTTCATTCATGATCGTCTCACTGAAGGTTTCCCAGTGGTGGTGGTGGTGGTGGGAAATATAACTTTAATTTCATTAATTCTGCAGTAAGATAATCTTGTAATCCCTGCACTTGAGAGGCAGAGGCAAGATTGGAGTTGGTGACCAGCCTGGGCTGTGTAGCTATACTATCTTTTAAAAAAAATATCATAAATAAGTTTCCTTTTAAAGGTCTAGGTTTGTTCCTGGCCTCTGATATCTGAAATTAAACCACAGGGATTCTAAGTAGATAAACGTATGTATAGAATCTAAGTAGAGGCACATTTGTATAGAAAGAGGGGAGGTCATATCCTGATGTGCAGTTCTATAAGAACATTTCTCTGTCTCATAATGTTTTTTTTTTAAAAATGCCTGCCTTTCTTTTATCCATTATGAGAGGCTGATATAAAATGTTAAGACAGTATAAAGTAATAAAAATCATTTTTATCCTATTTAGTAAATTTTTGTATTTCATTTAAATATTAGCAAAATGTTTTCCCTTGCACTTTGGTTTCTTCTTTCTGAATCATAAGGTCTTAGGGCTGGGGTGCCACGTTCAGGATATGAGTGTTGCCTGCATGGTGAAATAGCCTAAAGGAGGCAGCTGCCAGGCGGGGAGGGTACCTGCTGGTCTGGGGAGCCTGAGTGTTGAAGGAAGGTACAGCCTGCGAAAAGAAGTCTGATTGGGTACGTGTAAATGGATACTGCGCATTCATTTCCCAGCTACTCAGGCCCAAATAATCACACAAGAACTATCATAATTATAACACTGTTTGGCCTATTAGCTCAGGTTTCTTATTAACTAACTCTTGCATCTTAAATTAACCTATTTCTTTTAGTCTATGTATCACCACGAGGCTTGCTGGTAAGTTTCTGGGGCATCCGTCTCCTTTGGCAGCTACATGGCATCTCTTTGATTCCACCTACTTTCTCTCTATATCTCTGTTCAGATTTCCTGCCTGAAAAGCCATTGACTTAAACAGCTTCTTTATTAACCAATGGTATTAAAACATATTCATGGCATACAGAGGGGAATCCTATATCAGGTATCTGAGGCAGAAGGGAGGAGCAAGCATTCACACAGAGAGGTGCCTTATGTGGGAGGTAGAGTCTGAGTGGGGTGCTGATTCCAGTGGGACTGTAGAAGCCTCAGTGGGGTGAAGAGAGTGTTAGAATGGAGTGTAATGGATCCAGTCAGGGGATGATCATGTTTATAAATATACTAATGTTTGTGACATCCAGGAGAGAAGGGAATTGCAAAGAAGAAAATGGAGGAATCCAGAAGGAACTGTATTTTGTTGGATTTAACTTAGACTTATCAGCATGAAATTGTGTCTCTGTGTCTGTGCACATGTACACATGAATATACATGTTATATATAGCCCCTGGCTTTGTTCTTCAATAGAACCTGGTGTCCACACTTGACAACAAGCCTGTTTGAGTGACATTTAGTTTCTGGAGTTTGGTTTGTACATGGCAAATAGTGTGGGCCACATGCATGGCTATCATGGGTTTCACGTTGTCTGTAACCTACAGGGTGGACATAACTGCTATTTAAGAAGCTTCTCAGACTTCTGTTGTGGGAGGCTGCCTGTTCATTTCCCAGCTGCCCAGACCTGAAATAACTCAGAAACTGTATTATTTAAATCACTGCTTGGCCAATCATTTAAGCTTATTGCTAGCTAGCTCTTACATCTAGTATTAACCCATTTCCATTATTTTATATTTTACCACTAGGCTCATGGCCTACTGGCAAGGTTCCAGCTGGCAGCTCGCATCTTTCTCCTCGGCGGCTCTCCTGACTCCACCTTTTTTCTCCCAGCATTCTGTTTAGTTTTCCTCACCTGTCCCTGTCCTGCATGGCTATAGGTCCAAATAAGTTTCTTTATTAATCAATGGTAATCACAATATACAGAGGGGAATCCCACATCAGACTTCCCTCATTTTCTGGATCTTGACACTCCTGAATTTAGATGGCTTGCTGTTTTGTGTGCTTTCCCTCAGCTTGTGTTTGCTGACATATTCCCTCATTGGACTCAGGCATGGCCTCTGTGGCTGTTGCAACCCAGAAGTGGCACTATGTTCATCATGGAAGATGACAAAGACTCCAGCCTATTACTTCACTCACACTGGTCATAACCTAGATTACCTGTTACTATGAGGGGGCTATGGTTTATCTTACCCAAAACTCATGGTGGAACATAACCTCTATTAGGAGAGAATAGGAGGGGAACCTTAATGAGGTCGTGTACCACTGTGGAAGCATGACTTAAAATAGCATAAACCTGGGTGCTCTTACCCTGTAATAGAGTGCATGGTAGAAAAATACTGAGCAGAGTCCTCCAGAGTGAACATGCATAATAGCTGAGCAGAACAGAACCAAAACGGCTCATAAACTCACAATTGATTTGCTTATCAATTATCTCTTTTTCTATTACTGTGGATATATATTTATATCCCATCATGTCTAGTTAATGCTGCCCATATGTGTACCCGCTGGAATATGAGCAATCTTTTACTTTCACTTTTAAGAACCTCCAGAATAAGTAGTGAAGTGGCCTGAACCTCTCTGCCAGTCTCCTTGGTCATGATTGTATGCTAGCAATTTTTCAGAAGCAGTATTCTGAGCTCATCATATCACAATATATTGGTAGTAAGCTGAGGCCTCTCTGGTATAGAGGCTCCACAGATTATTCTGATGTACGGTATGAATTTTGCTACTTAACTCACCATTACAATTTTTCATGCTCTGGGATGGCCATTTATGCTTAAAGTGTGGACACATGTGAGCAACTTTACTATCATCTAGGCCAGTGGTTCCCAACCATTAATACAGTTCCTCATTTTGTATGACCCCCAACAATTAAATTATTTTGCTGTTTTTCATAACTGCAATATTGTTACTGTCATGAATTATAATGTAAATATCTGATATGCGACCCCATGGGGGTTGCGACCTACAAGTTGAGAACCATGAACCACTGATGTAGGACATTGTCAGTCATGCGGAAGCCTGGTCTGATTTTTGCTTCATCAAAAATTCTAGAGTCGGCTCCACTAGTGTGGACTTTAAGAGCCCCCTGCCCTCGAGTCACACTGACACAACCTGCAGTTTGAAAGCTGCTGTCCCACACAAGTATGATGCTTGAAACTCTAACATGCCAGGTCGGTAGGGGACTGGCCTTTGCCGATGTGAGCTGCCAAGCAGCAGAAAGGTGTATTTAACAACAATTTCATTAGCATGAACAAAGAGGCTGTCAAAGGACCTGGAAGGAAGACCTGGCCCTGGCTAATTCTATATGAACATGGGCAGGTCTATTTCCAATTCACTAAGGTATAGTTTCTCCACTTACCAGATGTGCGTTGCAGTACTGAGTTACATTGTAGGTTAGCGTTGTGAAAGTGCCACCCTGTAGGTCTGAGGTGGGTATTCAGTGCAGGTTGGAACCTGTTGTTTACAACAAAAGCTGAAGGGCTGCCCTTACTCTCCATTTAGACCGTGGTGCTCTGCACAGCCCCTGGCAAGCTGACTTTGCAGTGCCTCTTCTGCATGCCTTGAATTGCTGTGATGGCTCTCAGGAAGGACACAGCCAATCTATTTTGGGTCTCAGGGAATACGGTAGCTTTTGTGTCCTGGAGAGATGCCAAATGCTATAAATGCTGTGGCCTAACAAGGTCTTGGGTGCTTTGACTGTGACAGAAGGCTGGTGACTCCATCTGTCTGATGCAAGTGAGGCAGCTCTAGAGGAGTTTGTGTTCCACAACTTATTGTTTTCCCCCTTTGGGTTGTATGGTAGGAAGTTCACTCCAGCCTGCGTTTAGGAAATAATTGCGTTCCGGAGTGAGATGTAATTGTTTATGAGATGGGATCCGTGTTGAAATTACTTAGAAGCTCAGCTCAGTAACACTAAAAAGTAGGCCTAAGGAACATGACTGGGATATGAGTTACCAAACGTCATGCAGTAAAACCTAGAAAGCTGTGTGTTTAGATTTAAAGACAAAACCTTGTGTCTCGTTGTTTATTGCTGCTTCTTGAGTTTTCAGCATACTCCCTATTGTAGAGGGTGGTTTATTCTGAATACAGTCCTCCTCTTCCTCTCCGTAGAGTAATGCCCATTGTGTCCCCGAGGAAGCGGGAGAATTAACGCTTGTGGTAGAGTTTAGTTCTATTGTAAGTTTGTTTTATTTTACATGAAAACAAGCACACAGTCATGGGTAGAACACCACAATGAGCAAAATACATGACTTAAATTGTTTTGCTCCTGAAAATGTTTTAGTGCTGCGTGACTGCTTTCTCTAGTGTGACTGTCAGCTGCTAAGACACTGGGCAGGTTGGCATAGAAGCAGCAGCTAAAAGTAGCAGGCGTCAGCCAGCTTTTCTGATTGTCTCTCAGCTACACACTGACGCACCAATTTATTAGCTGTAAATATGTTTCAGTACTAGATGTTTGCTGAAGGCCTTAAGGAACCCCAGTGAGGTGCTAGGTATTTTTGAAAATTTGTTTTAGTTGTAATTCCACCTTTCTTCCATAAAGCCCGGCCACAGGAGGGCGGCACTGAGAAGGGACTCAGGGACTCACTTTTTTCCCTCTTGTAAGAATACCATTACGTTTATTGTTTTTTTTTTTTAAAAAAAAAACTTTTACTAGTTCTTTGTGAATTTCACATCATGTTCCCCAATCCCACTCATGGACCCATCCCTCTATATCTGCCCTTTGCCCTTGCAACCAATCCCCTAAAAGAAAAAGAAAATCTCACCGTGGAAGCCGGGGTATATCTTGGTGGGTCACACAGTCTACCTTTTTGCCCAAACAGCTTTACTTGTGAATGTTCATTTCAATGAGTCAATGAGTTTTGAGGCTCCTGGCTTCTGCTACACCATTAGTACTGGATCCTCTCTGGGACATCTCTCAGATATCCTGTTGTTGCCCTGTTTCACAGAGATGCTGCGGCTTTGGTTCTGCAGGACTGGCTCCTTCGTGCTCCAGCAGTTCATGGATAGGGTAGATGCTGGAGTGGGCCAACCTAAAGCTCTGGATCTGGGACTAGGTGGTATCTGAGTTGCTCAGCTCGTGTGCTACTAGCTCCCGCTCTCCAACTTTGCCCAGGTGAGGGTGGGGCTAACTCTCCTGACTATGGAAGCTGGTAAAGGGTAGGGCCTGCTCTCCTCGAGGGCTGTCAGGGTCAGCTCTCTAGTACTGTCCCAGCAAGGGGAGAGACCAGCAAAATGGCTCAGTCATATAAGAGGACTCACTTTTTGGGGAGTGACCTGCTAGTTCAGAGGGGCCTAGAAGCAACCAACTGACCTTCCTTTTTGCCAGAGACCCATCAAGATAATGTCTCTCCATTCATCCCTAACCCAAAGTCCTTTCCTACTCCTTCCTGTGTATCTCTCTCTTTCTCTCTCTCATTTTTAATTGTTCTTCCTATGTTCACATCGCTGCCTGTCCTTTAGAAGCTGTGAAGTTAACTTGGCCACAATAATCTTATCAGAATTATAGTCTCTGAACGTGAGCTCAGTGACGAACACTACCTCATGGAATTACCAAGTTGTGTGAAATGCTTACTGCCATCTGACTCATAGTCAGAATGTCACTTTTATTATTGGTTTAGTTGTTAGTCTATAAGGAGCCTATGGGCATCTAAGACTATAATTAATACACTCAATATGGATATGAATAACTTATAGATGAGACTACATGTGTTCAGGGCAGCTGCTCTTTTCTGAAGGAAAATGCAGGAACAGTGGATCTGGGGAGAGGAAAGTTTGGGGGGTTGGGAGGAGGGCAGTTGGAGGAAACTGGAAGGAGGATGTGTACTGATGTATGGTATTCAGGACGAATAAAGAAAAAGAAGTAAATAAATAAAATCTCTCTGAGACAGATAGACAGACACACATGCAAGAAAAAAAGAGATGTTGCTGACTGGGGGCAAGTCTCATCAACTAGGCACTTTGCTTCAAGTTACTCTGAGGTACAGCCTTTCTCAAAAGCAGATTAAAGGCTTATCTTTTCTCCTTAAAAAAAAAAAAAAAGAGAATGGTTTACATTGTAAAACAAGACAGGCTACCACAAGTCTAAAACAATCAACCAAGAGTAAGAAAGCGCTCTTAAAACTTTCAGTAATAGCCAATAAAGCAAAACTTCAATGGAAGGCTAGAAAAACATCTGGAAAACTGAACAAAAAGACAGCTCAATGGAAAAACTGAACAGTGTAAAAATTGAAAGGATATCTTGAAAATCCAAATGTCAAGTGACAGAGCTCCCACAAGGAAAACATAGGTTTTGAAAGAAATAATTAAGAAAATATGTTAGAGCTAACAATTATGGTTTTCTCGATCTAATGGGCTTAGAAAATACACATTTGAGCAACCAGGTAAACTTCATGCAAAGGCATTATGAGAAGTTTCTGAACGCTGTTTGAAAAGGAAACAGCACCATGTATGCAGACGTCTTAGAGTCACAAAACCTTTAGATTGCTGGACAAAGGACACTGAGCGAGGCTGCAGAAAGATGAAGGAAAGTTTCGAAACATCCAACTAAACTACCAATGAAACATAAGCATGGAATAGGGACATTTGCAGATATGTAAATTAAAGTGAATTACATTCCAATTTCCACTTTCTCAGAAAGTACCTGATGAATGTGAGCCACCAAAATGAGGAAGTGAACTGAAAAAGAGGAAGATATGATTCTAATGCCAGGGGGAGACAAAAATTTTAGGTTGCTGGTGAAGTGGGTACCAGGAAGACCTGTAGATGGAGTTCAGATCAGGGCAGGAAAACAAGCGTCTCGATACTGAGTTCAAAGATGAAGATTGTAATTGTGGATCATGTGATATTTGACTATACCATGATCTGTTGGAAAATTTTGTGTCATTGACCCTTTGAAAAAGGAAAAGACAAGACACAAAATACAATCAAATGTAACCATGGTAACTATGTAGCTTAGCTGCAGATAGTACTAACAAAGACAGGATGGATAATCAAAGCAGAGAACATCAGTTTAACTGGGATAAATGTGTGTGTGTGTGTGTGTGTGTGTGTGTGTGTGTGTGTGTGTGTGTGTTGAAGCAAGAGTACTTGTTTCATCTTCCAGATCATGTCTGAATCAGATAGACCAAGGAATAATACTATGAGTGGAATATTGGAAGGATCAGTATAAATTATTACAAGACTTGCTTTTTGGGATGTGATGAGCTTCCCACTCACTTTTGTGTTCTCTTTCCTTCACTTGGATTAGTTTCTTCATCTGTATTATGAGAGCGGTAGCCATCTACTATGTCCTCTTACATTGTGTTGAGATGTAAGAACCAGTTGTCAACAGTGACATTGAGTGACACCTAATCTTGTAAAGTGACTTATTGGCATTGGCAAGTGTTAGAGAATAATGGATAAAAGCAAAATTAATAAATTTTAAGAGGTTTTTTTTCTCCCTGCTGTTTTGTTTTACTGTGAAGGGGGAACTCTGGTTTCTGTACAGTCTCAGGTGGTGCTCATTTCTGACTTTGACACAAGGCTTTCCCAGTTTGGTCTTGAACTCACTATGAAACTCATGCTGGGCTGGGCGTTGGTGGCGCATGCCTTTAATCCCAGCACTCGGGAGGCAGAGGCAGGCAGAGCTCTGTGAGTTCAAGACCAGCCTGGTCTACAAGAGCTAGTTCCAGGACTGGCTCCAAAGTTGCAGAGAAACCCTGTCTCAAAAACCCCCAAAAACAAAAACAAAAACAAACAAACAAACAAACCCACAAAAAAACAAAAAGAAACTCATGCTGGTCTCAAACCTGGAACTTGCACTCCTCCTGCCTCAGCCCCCAAGTCATGGCACTACATTATTCTGTTTTAACATATTTATTACGTTCCATTATATCAATTGTGATGTCTATGATATATTGTATGGAAAGTATGTATAGCTTGCTTGGTGTCTGTCCACCTTTGCATTTGACTCTGTGAGGTCGGAGTTCCTGGTACTCTCACTGATCTTGTAGATGAGTAACCGTTAAGGCTTCAGAAACCTCAGTGTGTCATGTGGTCACCTAGCAACTGAGTTAGAGACACTGGGGGTCTGGAGGACTTGTACACACCATGCTCTCATGGCCATTAATACAGCTGACAAGTTTGAGTAAACCAAGGGCATTAAGTTAATGCTTAGGTGGAGTGAAAATTTCAAATACCTTCTGTATTTCTCCTGTACAACTCAAGGTGTAGTCATAATGATTCTACCTGCCCTCCGCACACAGGGAGCTAACCGAATGAGAGGCCGGCTTGGTAGCATGGATGGCTTTGAACGGTCCAGCAGTCTGGCTTCAGAGAAGGTAACTAGTCATAACTCCCTAGTTCACCACACACGGCTGCTTAGTCAAAGCCCTGTGAAAACATGCATGCCTAATTATTTTGTGGTGAGATTTTTTTAGGGCCTTTAAGAAATAAATACTTGATGTCCTGTTGTTTTAAATATGATTCTGGGTGTTACCAATTTCTTTTTCACCCAGCTAAGTTCCCTTCTGTGGGGACAGGTTGCATCTTTCATTGGTCAACTCTGCTCTGATTCTTTGCCCTGAGTATATACTATTGGAGCAACTGTGGATCTAAAGCTAAACAAACTGAATCACCCAATAGGCCCTCACACCAACACACATGCATGCACGTGTGTGTGCGCGCGCACACACACACACACACACACACACACACACACACACACACACTAAAGCAGGGACGTTACCTCCCCCATACCCAACACACACACAAGCAGGGACATTATCCCACCCAAACCCAACACACAGAGACCACACACACAGACCACACATACACACAGGCAGGGATGTTACCCCCTCCACACACAACTTCTTTTTCTTTCTCCATGTCACTTCTTTTCCTCTTTTTTTGTTTTTTCTTCATTTCAGCTATAACACCATCCTCTCTCACACACACAGACAGCCCTAGTGAGGGTTTCCTGTTTCCTGTTTTTTGCAATATGCAACTAGGGGCACGATCAACCTTTGTTGTCCTAGTAGGAAAACCTTAAAATATTTTTTATTAAACTTTTGTTGCCACCAGAGCCCTAGTCCAGCTATGTGTCTTCTCCGTAGCCTGGCTCAGCAAGCCGGATGGCTTAGTTACCATGACGCTCATTTAAGTAACATACCTGACTGTGTTGAAAGATTTATGCTGTATCTTCACCCGGTGGGAGAGGCATTCCAGAGGGCTCCCTTTGTTCATTTCCTGTTTTTCATGTCTTTTAAAAGAAACTTACAGCAGGGATCATGCCACTGGGGAGAAACATCCAGAGTAGAGGAAGATAATTCACAGGCTTTAATTTACTTTCCCAAAAGCTTTGTTCCAAGCCCCAGGCACGAAGGCATTGTGATATTGTTTTGACATTACTGGGAACATGCAGAATCACAGGTCACAGAGGTTAGGGGAATCTCTGAGCAGAGGCTCTGCCCTTTTTTGGTCAGGGCCTCTTTTCATCTCTCTGCCAACAATAGGAAGAGTACAGTAGCCCTAGCATTTTACCTCAGCCCTCAGGGGAAGAGTACCTTTTATCAGACTCTCACTTTCCTGCCCTTTTCGGATGCGCTGTGACAGACACCTGCTTATCAGCACTAGTGGGTTGTGGTGAAGCTGATTAGTCTGCACCAGGGTTGAGTAAAAAGAAAAACAAAACAGTTTTGTCATGAGTCAGGAAGAGGGCTCCTTTGTCACTGCTCAGCCCTGGGTAGCTGTGTGCCTGTCCTGAGCCTGGTAGGGGCAGACACCTCCCCAATTTGTGTTGTAGGACTTCTCACCAGGGGACTCGCCTCCCGGGACGCCACCGGCCTCCCCGCTGTCCTCTGCCTGGCACACCTTCCCTGAGGAGGATTCTGACTCTCCACAATTTCGAAGACGGGCTCACACGTTCAGCCACCCACCTTCAAGTTCAAGGAGGAAGCTGAACTTGCAAGATGGGAGGGCTCATGGCCTAAGGTCCCCTCTACTGAGGCAGAGTTCCAGCGAGCAATGCAGGTAGGTCCTGGCCTGTCTCCCACCACGGGACAGCGTCATCTAATGTCATTCTGTTTGGGTCACTTTGGAGTCAATGTGGGTTATGTTTCATGCTTTAGCCAGAGTTTAGGGTTCAGAGAAACAGAAAAATAAGAGATGCATTTTGTTTTTCTCAGTGAGTTAAGGGAAGATGGGTGAGGTTAAGATACACCCTGATTAAGTTCTAAGACATTTTAAATGGAAATTTTAAATTTTTTTTTGTTCCAGAAAAAAAATAGAGTAGACATGGCATACAATCATTTTGTCTGAAAATGTGCTGGCACACATTATATCCTGTGTTTTAACTGCTGGTTCTGAGGAAGTCGTCAGCATAAATGGTCAGGCCCAGAGCCTCTCGTCAGCCTGCAATAATATACCAGGCTGAGGAGTCAGCTAAGCTCCCTTCATGCAGGAGACAACATTTGGCTGTATTTTACTACATAGCAAATTAAAGCTAAGTATGACAACTACCACACATTTTTTTCTAAAACTGTATCTATGGAAGAGACTATGTAGTTGCAGGAGTTGTCTATTAGAATGTCCTTAAATAGTATTTAAAAAAAGTAAATTACTTGTCAGGTAGGAAGGAGTAAAGGTAAAATGTGGAGCTTCTTACCATTTAGCTCCGATTCATGTCTGGCAGCTAATTTTGTTTCTCTTTCCTCCCTGTGTGTTTCATGTAGGGTTGCCTATCGGTGTTTGTCAGAGACGTAAATAAAACTGACTGAAAGTAGGCCATCCTGTAAAAAGGCCAGCCTTAATATGAAGCGTTACCAGATTGACTTTCGCATTTTTATCATGTTTTACTCTTGCCACACGGTTTTCATTACCGTTTTCTGATTGATTTGAATTGTAAAAACCCAGTATATTATAAAGCACACAGGTTACAAATGTAAAGAAAATTAAAGCAGTTAATTATCTTGAGATCTTGTGTGCGTGGAGATTTAAGTGTTCACAAGAAAACAATATGAATAATTACTTCACTTATTTTTACTCAAGACAATAAATCTCTTCCCCCTCAAGAGGAAACTATGGTCAGGAATGAGAGGAACCAATTGCTTTGAACTGTAGATGATGTCTCTCTCAGCTCTTCCCTGAATTTTTCATATGCTGTATGGTATACATTCCAATAATTTTTATCATCAGCAGCATACAAAGATGTAATTTATGTTCTGTAAAAGCATTCTACACTAAAATTTCCATTTATTAAAAAAAGAAAAAGCCATGTGAGAGGTTCAGGGCTTTGGATGAACAGTGCTGCAGGTCCACACAGGAAATAACACGAATCTAATTTGGTAAGCGGGAGATATTGTGTATGACAATTGACATCAAGCAAACAGTTTGTTCATAAATATTTAGAAGAAATTTGTACCTTTAGTAGAGTTCATCTTTGTACTCTTCATAGCCAGTCTACCCTTTGGAAATTGTTTTCCTGTAACTGTTTGTGTTTTCCTACCCTGACCGGAAGTCTCTTTTGCATGTAAACATGCTTTTTGTTCCCAAGTGTTAAGAAATACATCTTGTGAAAGGATGAAGTGTCGGTGTAGCCCTAAGTATAGGACTGCACGCTCCCGTCCTCAGGGTCTGTGGAAGCTCCTGCTTGCAGCATTCACGCAGACTGACTTAATAGCAAGAATCTATTTCTGTGCTTTTTCTTAGTAAATGAAGACTTTGCTAACATATACATTTTAAGACAAATTTGCTGTATTTTCTGTACTCAGCATTCTCCCGTCAGCCCGACGCATGTACAAGGAGAGTAATTCTTCCTCCAGCCTTCCAAGCCTTCACACTTCCTTCTCTGCCCCTTCCTTCACTGCCCCCTCTTTCCTGAAAAGCTTTTACCAGAATTCAGGTAGACTGTCCCCACAGTATGAAAATGAAATCAGGTGAGATGGCTGTGCTCTTTGCAAAGCGCCGTTTTCTCCAGTGATACATTGATAATGTTACTAAAAAGTGGCCAGGGAATGTTTGGGTGATTTATGCATCTGTGTGCTTGCTCTAATCTGCTCCTAATGTGTTGACTTTGATTCCAATTAATTTTATTAATAAAATAATTAGAACTCATAGCTATAAAGCTTTTTGTTAATGTGATTGTATCCTTTTGAATTAAGTTTTTAATCTAATAAATGCCTTTATTTGCTGCCATCCCAGAATCTAAGCTTTGTGTTGTTGAGAACAGGATCTGGTATCATTATGTAGTAAGAAGACCTTTCTTAGTCTTGCTTCTATTTTTTTAGTCTCTGGGTATATTTCTTGGCACCCCAAAGCCACTGACTAATGCAACTTGCTAACAGGATAAGTGCAACATCTGTAAGTACATTGAGTATCTGCAAGACATTTCTTTGATTTTCCTCAGTGGCAGGTTTCTACTTTTGAGTCTCACTGTAGGCTGCTATGTGATGAGCTCAGGATAATGTCAGAGGTACGCTCAGAACATGAGAGAACCCTGAGCCTCGTAGATTTCTTTTGGTTTTTGTCCTTGTAAATAGGAAATTTATATAACTCTAACAGCCCCTCCTTTTCACAAAACTAGCTTCAGTGAGCGTTAGAGAATTGTCATAAGTTGAGGTCATATTGGCTATGAAAATATTAAGTGGAGTGTTGTCAGGTGTTGTCAGTCTCTGGGGCAAGGTGCGACTCTTCTCAAGGGCTTGCTGCTGACTCAGCAGTGTGAATTTCCTTCCTGCTTTTGTTTCTATCTTGACTCATTTATTATTACTACTGTCTAGTATTCTGCTTAAGGGAGCATAGTTTACCTGCTTCCCTGTTGATGGACCATGATGACTGTTTCTAAACTGCTTGGTGATTGGCAATCCTTGTGGTCAAGTACAGGAATCCATGCTGTGAGCCTGCATATATGTCACTGAGACCTTCGCAAATACTCTTTTGCTTTATTTTCCTTTAGATGTAAGATCATCTAAAAGTTAGCATTTAGGTAGATAGACCTCATTAGCTAGTTAAATTAGACGCAACCTAGAGTTATTTCTGAGCATCTTGTGTCCATATGCGCCCACTCTTCACACTGGATTAGCGTGATTCGGAGTGTGAACTTTTCTTTTGAATTAGTGCAATGTGCTCAAACAGAATTCCATTGCTGGTGACATAAGGCCAATGAAATAAAGAGGTTTTAGGGGAACACTGTGGGGAGAGTGTCTAAGGACGCTTCTCACAAAATAGTTGAATGTAGACGAACTGTGCAGTGAATTTAGAAAACCAAGTGTCTTCACCATCGCGGTATCTCTAACACTGCTTTCACAGAAATATGCCACTCAGCAAGTGTTTCACAGAAATATGCCACTCAGCAAGTGTTTCACAGGCTTTAACTGCTGCATTAGTTGAAATGAACATACAGGGAAGTCATAAGCTTCCCCCCTTAAGTAGGAAGCAGGCATCCCCCCAAATGACAGTTAGAGATAGTCATTAAGAAGTTGAAGTAATGGTTAGTAGTGACTGGATATGGACCGGAGACCTTTTTAGAGCTTACCATGCATATGTAGAGGTTGCTGCCATTGTTTAATGCGAGTTTGTTCATTTGTCTTCAGCAATTCATGCTTATTTGTGTGTTTTATTTTCAGTGGTCGCTTCCCACAGCCCTCCATACCTCGTGCTAATGGAAAGACCCTGAAGTTACCAGGCAGATATACACGAGTTTGGGGTTGGAAAATGTCACTATTTAGTAGCCTTGTCATTTGCAGTGTCGTTCTTGAGCATGTCCGAAGTCCAGTTAGGGTAAAACAAAACCCCAAACCATTTTCATTGAAGAGCGCTCTAACCCTAAGCACACAGCGCAGTGGAACACCAACGAGACACCACTATTATGCCACCATTCCCCCGGCCAGAAGTTGAAGGGTACCAGGAGCCTGCTGGCAACCCTGATTCCCTGGGTCATTGCTACCTTCTGACCTCACAGAGCAGAGCTGAGTTTTGCTGCTTTTGGGTTCTCTATAAATGGGATGATGGAACATCCTTTGTCTCGGTATCTGCTTTATTTTAACACTGCTTTGTGAGATTCATTCTTGGTTTTAGGCATGCTTCAGTATATTTAGCTTTATTGCTATGTAGTATATTACATGATATATCCCAGTCCATCTATGTTCTTATGAATGGACAGGTGATTATAGGATTTTAATTTCTTAGAGTGCTGTTCTGAGCATTATTGTACATATTATCATTGTGCATACATATGCATCATTAATGGATATCTGCGTAGTGAAAGTATTGGACAGGATGTATATTCTTAGGTTTATTCAGCTAACTAGTCACTTAGACACAATTATACTACTGACAGTCTTCAAGAGAATATATATTTTTCTTCTTTGAAACAGTATCAAATTTATTAAAAAAATTAAAAACTATTAGAGGATTCCCTTTAATCCTTTATCTCAATTAATCAACTTTAAACATTTGTTGCATTTGCTGTATACATATCCATTTACAAAGCTCCCTCTATGCACAAATGCATATGTATATTCTTCAGCCTAGGGTGTGTGTGAGTAGATTGCCCCTACTACATCCTTTGTTCTTAGTACATCAGGGTGTCTGTCCCAAGAATGATGGCGTTCAGGGGCATGGTTTTAATTCAGTGGCTTCTGAACTCTACATCTCTCGTTATCACTTTTTATAGAGAGAACATCACATAAATGCAATTACTGTGATATCTTCAACTATTCATTATGATGAAGGAAGGAGGTATATAATAGTACCAGTTATAATTTTCTCATCGTTTGGAAACCTAGTATCTTTCTAATTGCAAAAATTAGTTTCTAAGTATTCATAGAACATAGCAGGTAATAATCTAACAACCATGTTACTTTTAAAAACAAGTCTGTTGTCCTGAATTATAAAATCATGTTAGGATACTAAGTAAATAGTTTGTTGACTGATAGATTTATTTGCACAGATTTGAAATTACAAAGGAAAAGGAATAAGTGTATTTTTATCATTAATATCTTAATTCAAATTAGTTTTGAAAATTTAATATTTTTGGTAGTTAAGTCATTATTGTGCCTGATGATTCATGTTTTTATAATGTATATTCATCAAATATGATACTTCCTTTCCAGCCATAGGCTTCTTTGTTGGTGAGGAGTTGCTTCTTAAGTGTTAAGCTTATGTTTAAGAATTATTTATATTGAAGTTTGTTGCTCAGAGTAAATGATTATTTTAAAAAGTGATACTCATTATTTCTATTCTCTTATAAAATTTTAATTAGAAAGGATAAGGTATTATGATAAAGTATTTACCATGGTTCACTATTGAGTTAATTTGCCTGTGACATATTAATGACTTATGGAATTGCATTTTATTTTAACTCCTGATATGGGGCAATTATCTCTCTGTGCTAATGACAGTCTTGTTTTCCTGTTACTAGACAGGACACTACTTCAGAATCAAGGTGATTAACACTCTAAACATTTCATTTAATAAATTTTCAGATTTTCCCAGTGGATAGGTGCTTCAGTTAAAGATACAGTTTTGGTTGTCTTCTGAATGCATGCTGTCCTTCTGCATTCTCTGAGGGCTGTGTAAATGAAAATATTCCTCGTGGTGTAATCAGAGATCACCAGAGAGCCACGTAAAATGTTATTGCAAGTTCAAGTCCTGTTTCTACTCTATTCTGTACTGAAATTCCTTTAATGCTGAAGTCTCCAAGAAAACGCTAATTGGAATTTAAAGTTCCAACAGTATATTAGGTAGTTGGGAGAGAATAAAGTGCAGATGAGGAGTTTTTTTTTCTGACCCTAGGAAGATAGAGAGATGAGTATCCTGCAGGAAGCCACACCATTGCAGTGGGATCTGGGGACAGACACAGTAACCGCTGCCATATTGGCTTCTGTAAGACATTGCTAATGCTTTGCAGATGTCCCATTGGCCATGGTCAGGAAAACACCAAGTTCCTGTTTATGGATGAGACTGGTAATGGTGACACCTATTCGCGGAGGATCACTCACTTTCTCTGGAAAACATCCCCAATGATGCAGCCCAGTGTCACTATGAGCAGCTGTTTTCTGCCTCTCCAACGTTCCACACTTTGTTCACACCAGTCTCATGATAACACACGCCCATCTCCTGGCCAAAATCTAACACTTTGCTTTCTTTGTGATTGCAATGAAAGTATTAAAGATTGCACTAGGATGAGCTATTCAGGGAGAGAAACAGAAGCATCCTCAGAGAGTCATTTGGCCACAATGCTAAGTTAAAGAGACTCTGCTGAGAGTTGCCACTGATGACACTTTTTCTGGTAGTTGTGTGTGTGATCATTTAAAGACTGGTTTCCCATTTCAGAAGTCTAACAGAGAAACAAGAGCATAGTTCAGTGGCAGAGCAGTAGTGTAGCATGTGCAAGGCTCCGAGTTTAAGATCTAGCACTGGAGAAAAGAAACACACAAAAAAATGTTGTAAGTCTAATATGTTTTGACTTGTGTCCTTTGGGTTTGAACATTGTTTAGCCTACAGCTTTTCTTTAACATAGTATTAGACTGATTCTGGGAGAGGCTGTATATTTTATTAGGTATGGTTTTATTTATCTTATATTTCTGGGGCAATGAATAAATATATAACCTACCCAGAGGTACTTTAAACCCAATGTACAAAACATTTTCCCACCATCTGCGTTCAGTGTGTAGCATTCAGGGTACAGAACTCCTCATTTGTTTTATTCTTTCTTCCTGTGTGTTGTTCCACTGACTAATCTCGCATGTTTGGTTCACACTGAGATACCGTAGTGATTTCCGCTGGAGAGGTGGAATCTTAGTTCTGTTTAGTTAGTAAAGATTTTCCATAGGATGACACAATGTTTGCCCAGCTGAAAGCCAGAACTTTCACACTCTGGGAGTGCTGCTGATGCGGTTCTAAATTAGTGAGGACTGTGGGTTGTAGAGGAGAGAACTAGTTTCATCAGTTTGCTGTCCTGTGCAGGCTTCTTAAGACATTTGTGGAGGGGAAGCGTTTCCATTTTTGTTGAGTAGATGCTTTTGGATGAGTGGAGTTGCGTTATTTCTCTCAACTTGTAATGGGCTATCCTTTAGATAAAGATTTTGCCAGCAGGCAGTCACAGATTTGAACTTTATGATTGGGATTTCTGTTGGGTGCTAGGAGGTGGAGGAGGGACAGGGGACAGTTTGCTGCTCAGTGGAATATGCCATAAATCTGGCAAGAGAATTTACCTTAGTGCAAAGCGGACCTCTCTTGCCTCAGTAGGGAAATTGTCAGCAGTACACCTTCATTCTGTGCAGTACCCAATGGACGGACTCTTAGTAAAGTAAGCAAGTGTGTAGTAAAATTTCTATGTTCATAGAAGCCCAACGTTAACAGTAGTTGATATTCAGGACTATACCTGCTTGCTCGAGGGTATAGCGAAACATCCTCTTCAAGCATTGGCTATCACATTCTAACCGTGGGTTAATGAGTGCTGTGTGCAGAGTACCTGGAGCTAGCTTCTCCGCCCAGGTGGTGAGCCACACAGAAGATCTGCCCCCCACCTAAATTGCTTACAATGCTCACTAATTGTGGGTCTTAATGAATCGATTTTTAGTAGTAGAAGTATGTAAAGAATGTACCAACCTCCCAATGGTTGTATGCCCTCCAAGCTGTACTTCCTTCCTAGTTATTTTTAATTTCACAAATTTCTGATGGAGGAAGCCCTGGCACGGAATGCTTTTCCTGACCATGTCCTGTGAAGTGCTTTACACTGCTCGTGTTTACATTATCAGTCACGAAAGGGGGCGGCCTGGAGCTATGTGCAGTATAAGGGACATATGGATATACGGTGTCTGATTAATTACCATACACTTGCATACATGCACGTATGTTCTACCATGTTAAGGTATTTTTACTTCCCCTTTCTATTTAAACAAGCATACGCATTTTGAATTGCATTTATTGCAAAGCAAAGTAGTGAGACATTTACATAAAGAAGTCAGTTATAGTACTTGAAAGTATTTCTCTGCTGGGATAAATTTCTCAGAATAAATTTTGGAAAGGACTTATCGAAAGATTTCATGCTAACTGAAGATTGATTTTTTTCTTCCTCTGCTAAAAGAGCAAAGGATCATTGGATCTCTGACAGCTCTGTGTTTGAAGACGGTAGAGTGTTGTAAGAACTGATATGAAGGTCATCAACATTTTCATAGTCAACCATAATGCCTTGAGGGTCTGGACTGTGGACATCTGGCTCTGAGTTCTGATTCCTTCCCTCATTGTCACAGAAATAGGCAGACTATTTAGCCATTTTCTAGTTAGTGATGGAAATCATAACACCCACCCTGTGTAGCTGCTATAAGGATGAAACCAACCAAGCCTGGAACTGTTCAGAGCAGTGCATAGTGTGTGGTGTGTGTCCTCTGTCTTCCTCAGTATCACCACTGCTGTAGTAGACATCACAAGCAGTTTAGTTTTGATGCTATACTTGTTCTAACTCTTAAATTTAAGGATGTTAAAGTGAAAACCAATGTAGTTAAAGCAAAAAAGACAAACAAGAGAAATTTTTTTAAAAAAAGAAGCTATCCTTCATCTCCATCCTACAATTTATCCTGCATCCCAAATCAGGATACAGGTATAACAGTGTATTATGTTTCGCTCAGTTTCAGTTTCGTATGTGACCCCTTTTCCCATGGAAGCTTCTGACCACATGCTGGCCAGGCAGTGAGCTGCTGTACCACACAGGCACACTGTCTGGTTAAGCTTTTCCATAGAAGCTGCCTTCCAGTTGCATATACAATGGCATGCATTTCTTCTCTTAGTAAGGGAAGCAGGACAGCTTTCAGCTCATCTCAGCAACAAACTGCTTTTGTAAACTGAGGCTTTGTCTATGAGTAAAGGTGTCCATATTCTACCATGGATGCATTTCCTTCCTGTATTATCAGTACACACATTAACGACTGAATTTTGGCAATTGAGTTCCAGATGTGGAGGGGAAATGTGTCATCTGACAGTTTATTTATACCACAAGGCTTGAAACAAGATGTTGGCAAGTGTTTGAGTGCACACTGGTAGGCTAAGGCCAGGCTACTTTTTATAACATAGATGCCATAGGGGCTGCATGGGCTAGACAACAGTGCAATGGACACCTGTCTCGTTCAGTTTTGTTTTCATTATTCTCTAAACACTCAATACGTCTCTAGGCAAGAGTTTCAGAGCGATTTTTATTAAAAGGTGTTTTAATTCCTTCCTCAAAATAGAAATATTTTAGAATCCTTTGGGTTGTTTTAGTCTTGTTGGTAGAACTACTTTTAAAAAATCAAAAAGTTAAATAGTGTTTGTTGAACATTTGCCTGGAAGACATTTCCTTAGGGGTTCTGCCAGTACTCAGTATTTCACAGTGTTCAAAACATAGATTACAAATTTGATGAGGGATGACACCTAATAGGAAAAAGAAAAGGGTTTTTTTTATTAACAATATTGTCATTGTTGATGTCTATGATTGCTGAAAGAATAGAACTCAGTCTATTCTTTCTGGGAATAGCTACCAGAACTTTGTGCCAGAAAGACCTAAGATAGATTAGCAACATAGGGTTTGAAGGAGGTAGATCTTTTATTTATCCCGGACATGTTAGATCATTCAGTATTCTCTGTGATCATTTTACTTAACCTTCTACATAAATTCACATAGTTTTATATAAAACCCATATATTCGATGACTAGTAGTAGGGTTCTTACCACTGACTATTTACTACCAGAAGTTAGTAATAGGCCTACGAACTGAGTGGTTTAGCAAGTAACTCCAGTAAGGTAGCATTATAAAGATGATGATAAGAAATAGTGCATGAATATTCATCAGGACAGATGGAGAATATTCACATATAAGACGCTGAAGGGGAAATACTTGATCTATGGCTTCCTCAAGCTGACATAATGGTGAAGCTTCTCAGTGTTGTAGGGAGTTTTGAACATTGGTCCTCAGTGAGGTTATGACCTTATTCAGGATACATGTTAAAGGAGATGTGAGTATAGGAGATGCATGAATCAGCTACTTCCCAAAATAAGACAGCCTGACACTTGCCATATGCAGATTAGCTCATCCTTATGTCATTTGTAACCCTTAATTTAGGGAATCCAGAAGTAGTATTTCTAAGAGACGGTAAGTCGAGATTAGAAATTACGTATTCTTGAGTCTAGAGCTATCGCTCATTTGGTTGAGTACTTCCCCAGCATTCATGAAACCATTAAGTTTGATCTGCCGTACCATGTGAACTGGGCGTAGTGATACACACTTGTAACATTCAGGAAGCAGAAGCAGGAGAATCAGAAGTTCAAGGTCATCCTTGGCTATATTAAGAGTTTGAGGCCAGTCTGGGCTACATGAGAAGTAATCTCAAAAACCAACAAAAAAAAATGAAACCAAACCAACCAAGCAAACAAACAAAAACCGAAACAGACAAGCAAAATTAAGAGGAGAAGAATGAAGATGAAGAGGGGATAATGGAGTGAGGGAAGCAGGAAGAAGAGGAGGAGGAAGAGGAAGAGGAGGAGGAGGAAAAGGAGGAGAAGAAAGCAGCAGTAGCAGTAACTGCATTTCCAGAAAAACATAAGAGCAGACAGAATAACTGTGAGGGAGAAAATAATGGGCAGTATTGAAATTCTCTCCTCTTATTAACTGGTTCAACACCATTGAGTTCCTCTGAGGGTCAGAGAGCCAGTGGATTTTCTAGTTGAGTTTTGTTTGAGGGCATCACTACCTGTAAATATTACCATCTTTGTCAGGACAGATCAAAGACTACAAAACTTCAAAAAAGTGAAATAGTCTTACCACCCTCAGCAGCTGCCATCACTGCATGGTCTTCTAAGTGCAAACAGAGTTGGTCTCAAAAGGAGCACTGAGTCACATTGACCTTCATTTGCAAACACAGCCTAGTGAATGCAGAAGTGGTCTTTTCCTTACAAACGAAGTTCTTCTAACAGAACCGAATTTCTAAATGTGATACAGAGCACCAAGGTGCAGTGATAGGACATTCCTCCCACCCAAAGGTTAGGGATCTTAGGTCAGTTTGCTTAACTAAATTGGATAATATCTGTCCACTATTTCCCTGATGGGGGAATCTCAGTGCACACTAGCATATTAAATCATCTTTAAGTCACATTGCACACAAATCTCATTAACTTTTTCTTTCTTTGAGATAAAGTCTCACGGTGTAGCTCTAGCTGGCTTGGAACTCACAGATATCCTCCTGCATCTGCCTCCCTAGTGCTAGTATCACCTAGTGCAGTACCACCACTCCTGACTGCTTAACTGTTTAAAATTATTTATATATAACTTAACAATAACCCTCAGGTTGACCCTTCTGTCTATATTTGGGTTGTTTTCTGTCATGATCTGGATATTCGATAACTATCAATTTTAACAGTCACATTAAGTTTTATGATCTTGTATAAATCTAGAATGATCTGTAAGCTAAGGTCTTTCTGAGAATTGTACAGACTGCTTATATCAAATCAGTTTTGTTTCCCAGACAGTGCACAGGTTCATTACTTAAGCATTACATCAAGCATACAGGTTCCTTCCCTGCGTAAGGCCTGATGTTCCTCAGATTAGAACCAGGACTGATTGCCTTCTAAGGAAGGAGTAGAAACAGCAGACTTTCTGTGACTGGGATGTAGCCTGGATTGCAGTTTCCCCAAGATGTGGTGGCTGCCCCTCTTCCTGTTGCCTGTGCCTTGTGCTTGCCTGCGGCAGAACTTTGGAATGGCTTGTGCTCCTGTTTCTTTGTGAAGGGTTTGTCTTCCTTACCAGTCACATTTTTGTTGGCATTCCACAGTGATGGAGAAGGGAGAAAAAGGACCTCATCCACGTGCAGCAACGAGTCCCTAAATGCTGGAGGAACCCCTGTCACTCCACGCAGAGTCTCCTGGAGGCAGCGTATTTTCCTCCGGGTGGCATCTCCTGTGAACAAGTCCCCATCAGCAATGCAGCAGAAAGGTCTGTATGCAGTCAGGCATGAATTCTTCCTCCTCCTAAGCGCCCCAGGATGAGAAACAGGACAGGATGCTCAACATGTAGAAACTTTAGGAGAATATGGGGCATCATAGCTTCCTGTGTGCCCTGTAGCAGGTTATGTTAAGTGATTATGATGACACAATGGACTACATACCCGGTACATGCTTGAGTGGATGGATGGGGGAGTGAGATTTCTGACTTGGATGCTACTCTACAAGACTAGGGAGCTATGATGATGACAAAGCCATCACAGCATGGAAGGAAAGCAAAGAGAAGCTTGTGTCAGAGTCACACACAAAGCAGCAAAAAAGTCGAACAAAAAACAAATGGAAATATCACACTGGACACATGGTATCTAGAAGGGAGCATGGGCAACTTTCTATGATGTATTAGACCTATTAAAAATCAGAGCAAAGCCTAAACAAAATGACAGTAAACACAAGGCATAACTGTGAAAAGAGCATGTTCTATTGTGTATACCTGAGAGCCAGGAAAGGATATACTAGAGAATTTTAAAGAAAAGAAAATAAGCCAATGGTACAAAATGGAGATTTTAATAAATTCCTTTCTGAAAATTCAGTGTAGGAAAGTGAATTACATGTAATATTTGAATAGTGCAATTGAACAAGCTTCCTGTAACACTGATAAATAATTTGCCACTGTAGAGAAAATGAATCCATTTTGAGCACAATAGGAAACACTAACACACATTAATTATGGATTTCGCCAAAGTTTATGAATTTGTTGGAAAGTATCACACAGCTGTGATCATATGTACTTCGTTTTCTGATCCCAGTGGGAAAGAAAGAGAGGAGAGAGGGGAGGTGATGATGCACTATGAGGAAAAGCGCATGTACAAGAAATGAGAGATTAAGTGTCCTGAGCTGTCAAGGAGCTGGAAACAGTCACCAGCAGACAGACACAGGAGTAGCAATGGCCTAAGAGTAGAGATCAGTGAACTGACAAGCTGAATCAGCTGGCATTGCTAAAGATAACATTGACTCTGCCTAGGATGGTCCAAGGGCTTCACAGAAAAAAAGTCAAGTATTTACACTCATCTTTGGGGGAAAGTTCTAGACTCATATTGAGAGATTGTTCAGGTCAGAGGATTATGAGGGACTGAGCGAGAAGGGCATCCTGGATGGGAGACTGGGACCTGAGATTGGAAAATCAACTTGGGGTGGCCCTGACAGATTTTACATGCTGTTCCCAGAGAGCCACACCTTATTATTATTTTGGGATGTCAGGACTTATTGAAATGTTTTAAGATATGGGATCATCCTGTTATTAGAAAAATAATTGGGATATTCAGAGAAGAGCTGGAGTAGTGGGAGAGAAATAGCTTGAGCACCCAGTAGAGGAGACTATGCTGGGAAACAATGGCCTTGGTACCTTGCTCAGCAGGGAAAGGTCCAGCATTGCTCAGCTGCAGTATCCTGTGGGACTCCTATTGTAGACAGGGATCTCAGGATCCCACACCTATTCACACAGCCCTATGTTGTACAGGCTGAGAACACACACCGCTGAATTGCAGAAGCGTCAGCCCCCGGGGAAAGACCAGTTTGATTTGCAGCCACTGGCTCGTGCGTCTTTCTGGGCAGAAAGAAGAAGTGATGACCTGACGCGTGTTCTTGTTTCACTGTGAGAGGGAAACCTGGAAGGGGAATTCAGGCTGACATTACTTAAGTCACTAGGTTCCACGCAACCCAGAGCTACTGGGAACGCGGTGTGTGAGCACCTTTAGGTGTGGAAGCTGGAACTGAGCAGCGTGCGTTCTGCCGGGAAGCCTCCCAGTGTGGGGACCGCTGAGGGATGCCTCTCACTGTCTTCTTTTCTGTAGATGGACTGGACAGGGCTGAGCTGCTGCCGTTGTCCCCTCTCACTCCCACCATGGAGGAAGAGCCTCTCGTCATATTCTTGTCTGGTGATGAGGACACAGAAAAAGCTGAAGAAAAAAAGAAATCAAAGGAACTGAAGAGTCTGTGGAAAAAAGCTATACACCAGCAAATCCTGTTGCTTCGGATGGAGAAAGAAAACCAGAAACTGGAAGGTTAGCCATTCAAGCAGGGCTCACGGCTCCACACACACTCTTCCTTGGGTGGATACATACTCTGTTTGAATATTGGCTGACTATTTCTCTCTCTTTTTCTCCTCTCTGCGTGTGTGTTCATTGTGGCTTGAGAAAGAATGGTTGATCCTATTTACCTTTTTATTCCATAGAGTTGAAAGATCAATAGCCTTTTTCGTGTAATGAAGAGTATAGATACACAGGATCCCTGTATTTACCAGAATAGAAATTTTGTGTTATTATACATTTCTTAAGAAAACCTTGGGAACATGAAGAAAAAGAAAATCTTCTCTTTTCGAATGTGATTTGTCAACTCCCAGTATATTCACTCATTCTGAGAGAAATATGCCTATTTCAAGCACATTTGTTTGTGTTGTTTCCCCAGTTAAATATAACCAAATCAACATTTTTAGGTTTTGTAAATTTTCTATTTAAAGTAACTTTCAAATCAGTAAACTTATAATTCAGTATTTGTGAGAGATGGAACACTGACTATGGCCCTTGACTGCTAAGTTTGTATATACTAAATGCTTTAAGTTATGTTTCTCAGCCTCTGGAAAAGATGATGCAATTTGTCTGAGTTCCAACAGATCCACACACAAAGAGATCTCAGATAGTACCCAAAACCAAAACATACACAAATAACCATTATTTTGGGCAAATTACTTCACCTAAAGGTTTTTTTTTCCATCTGTGAAATTGACAATTAGCTTAAGTGTGCCCTTGGCTTCTCAGGTTTCTGGCAGATGTACAAATACCTTATTTCTCTCACTTGCTTCTGCTGCTTTGTCTTCCAAAGGATACTTTGAAAATTTAGGTGTTCACATTTCTGAGTTCATTTCCTGCCATAAGATCCCCTTTACTGAATTGAATACAATTCAGGTTTTTAATTTTTTTAAAAAAATTAACACCACTTATTTAGTTTGTAGACTTAGTTTATTTTTATGATTATTTTCCTACCAGAATGAAAAGTGCATAATATACTAAATGTCCTTAAGAAATAAGTCTTTTCTGTAAAATTAAAAACTCCATTATCTGTTATTGCTGTGGCTTTCAGGAGTGGTATGACACACAGTATCTACCCTCTGGCTTCCAAAGAGTTTGGTAGGACTAGAATTCATATTTTTCAGCCATTGGTTTTATCTGGAATAAAATGAACATAAAAAGAAGCTGGCAAAAAGATGATTAATATTCTTTCTTAAATAGATTTTTATTGAGCTCTAGATTTTTCTCTGTTCCCCTCCCTGCCTCTCTCCTCCCCCTTCAACCCTCCCCCAAAGTCCCCATGCTCCCAATTTACTCAGGAGATCTTGTCTTTTTCTACTTTCTACTTCCCATGTAGATTAGATCTATGTAAGTCTCTCTTAGTGTCCTCATTGTTGTCTTAGTTCTCTGGGATTGTGGTTTGTAGGCTGGCTTTCTTTGCTTTATGTTTAAAAACCACCTATGACAGGGTACATGTGATAATTGTCTTTCTGTGTCTGGGTTACCTCACTCAAAATAATGTTTTCTAGCTCCATCCATTTTCCTGCAATATTCAAGCTGTCATTTTTTTCTGCTGTGTAGTACTCCATTGTGTAAATGTACCACATTTTCCTTATCCATTCTTCGGTCAAGGGACATTTAGGTTGTTTCCAGGTTCTGGCTATGACAAACAATGCTGCTATGAACATAGTTGTGCACATGTCCTTGTGGCACGATTGAGCATCCTTTGGATATATACCCAAAAGTGGTATTACTGGGCCTTGAGGAAGGTTGTTTCCTAATATTTGAGAAATTACCACACTGACATCCAAAGGGGCTGTACCAGCTTGCATTCCCACCAGCAATGCAGAAGTGTTCCCTTTTCCCCACAACCTCTCCAGCATAAGTTGTCATCAGTATTTTTGATCTTGGCCATTCTTACAGGTATAAGATGGAATCTCAGAGTTGTTTTGATTTGTATTTCTCTGATGACTAAGGATGTTGAACATTTCCTTAAGTATCTTTCAGCCATTTTAGATTCCTCTGTTGAGAGTTCTCTGTTTAGGTCTGTACTCCATTTTTTTTAATTGGATTATGTGGTTTTTGGTGTCCAATTTCTTGAGTTCTTTGTATATTTTGGAGATCAGACCTCTGTCTGATGTGGGGTTGGTGAAGATCTTTTCCCATTCTGTAGACTGCCGTTTTGTCATATTGACCGTGTCCTTTGCTTTACAGAAGCGTTTCAGTTTCAGGAGGTCCCATTTATTAATTGTTTCTCTCAGTGTCTGTGCTGCTGGGGTTATATTTAGGAAGTGGTCTCCTGTGCCAATGCATTCAAGTGTACTTCTTACTTTCTCTTCTATATGGTTCAGTGTAGCTGGATTTATGTTGAGGTCTTTGATCCATCTGGACTTGATGCATGGTGGTAGAATATGGGTCTATTTTCATTCTTCTACATGTTGATATCCAGTTATGCCAGTACCACTTGTTAAATATGCTTTCTTTTTTTCCATTTGATATTTTTTGCTTCTTTGTCAAAAATCAGGTGTTCAAAGATGTGTGGATTGATATCCGGGTCTTCTATTTGGTTCCATTGGTACTCCTATCTGTTCTTATGCCAATACCAGGCTGTTTTCAGTACTGTAGCTCTGTAGTAGAATTTGAAGTCAGGGATTGTGATGCCTCCAGAAGTTCTTTTATTGTACAGGATTGTTTTGGCTATACTGGGTTTTTTGCTTTTCCATATGAAGTTGAGTACTGTTCTTTCGAGGTCTGTGAAGAATTTTGCTGGGATTTTGATGCGCAGATTAATATTCTTTTAAACAGTTAAAGAATGGGTTGTATTTCAGTTGAAAGTATATTCAAATAAAATCTTATATTAAATATCAAAGGA
Organism: Ondatra zibethicus; assembly: GCA_004026605.1. NCBI lineage: Eukaryota > Metazoa > Chordata > Mammalia > Rodentia > Cricetidae > Ondatra > Ondatra zibethicus. The sequence continues at coordinate 260,835 of PVIU01000434.1, read as the reverse complement.
TAGTTTTAGAATCTTAGGCTGTTTGAACAGACAATGGACTTGTAGGTTGTTTATCTCAGCCTTCTTTCTATAGAACCTTAAGTGGCTGGTGTGGGGACACTAAGGATTTCAAATGATGACACACAAGTTGAGCAAATTCTAGGACACAGGGCTGCCTATTGTACCTCCCAGCTTTTTTTGCATATTCAGCAATATTTACCAACTGTGAGTGTTAGTATGAAATGATGAGCTGTTTTAATATGAATGATGACATGTCCACACCAAGGTTAGCTACACTATATAATTTTACATGGTAAGGACAGAGATGACAATAAGAACCGTACTGAAAAGGTTTCATCAACCCGGTGTTTACTTTGTTGCTTAGCAAAAAGGATAAAATTCTTGTCCGATCATTTCTTTGTCCGATAAAAAATTCTTGTATCATTTCTCAACCTTTCCTCATAGTTAAACAGTTGAGGGGAAATAGAAATCAATGTTCTTATCCTTTTGTCCTCTGGGCCTGTGGCTAGCTTATAGCAGGCTCTTAAGAGTATTTGGGATGCACACTGACTGGGAAGAGTAAGGAAAGCTAGCTAAGGAAATATGATTAGTTCCCTGTGAGTCACACTGTTAGTAGTGATGTGTATATAGAGTTGTGTTTATTATTAGCGTTGGCAAACCTACTTCTTTGAAAGAATTATCTCAGACATGTGCCCAGCAAATACTGAGAAGCAAGATTGAGTTGTACTAGACAGCCACCTAGTGGAATCCAGCTGGAATAGCTTTCTAGTTGATCTGTCTTTTGGGTATGTCCAGACTTTTAAATAGGAATCTTTACCACCCTGCTTGAAGAATAGTCCATTTTAAGATCTTACTTTTTTTGGATGGTTTCAACTGCATTAAGTAAAGAGTAACATTCCTCCTGCTGCTGTTTTTGTGCTGTCGAGGACTTTGGAGGCTTGACAAAGATTTGTGTTGCAGAAGGTAAGCTGGTGGGGACCACAAGGAAGGGTGGAATGTGCACTCCCGTGTTTGTGTCTCTTTTCTTCTGCAGTCAGTTATCTGACATAAAGACAGGTCGAGAGAGTGCATGTTTTGTGGGCATTTCATTTAATGAGTCTAGCCTTGTGTTTTAGATCACCAAATAAGAGAAAATCCTGTATCATTGAAATGTGGAATGAGTGCTGACTTTAATATAATGAATTTTCCTTTTTAAAGTTATTAGGAATAGAGTCCTGCATGCATAGCTCAGTGGTAGAGCATGTTCTTAGCCTGCACAAGGCCCTGTACTCCATCTCCAGCACCTCAAATAAGGAAAAGCCTATTAAAGATGAATATAGGAACACATAGCCTGGTATTAAGGGGAATATGAATAGCTCAACAAATGGTAATTAGCATGTAGCGAACTCTAATAGTAAAATAGTTTTCAGATTAAGGTTAATGAACGAGGTTTTGCCTCCCTCTATATTCATCCTGTATCAAATATTAATGCTTTAGTGGGGCTTTAAAGTTTATTTTTTATGTCGATGAGTGTTTCGCCTGCACATGTTTCTGTATACTATATGCATGCCAGTGTCCTTGACGAGTTCCCTGGAAGAGCAGCCAGGGCTCTTGACCACCTCTCTAGCCTGCTTTAATGATGTTTAAGATGATATAAGGGTTTCATATTGACCCAGAGTTAAAATTTATAGCATAGATAACATGTATTCATTTGTGTGCATGCACACCTGTGTGCGTGTGTGCACACGTACCTGTCACAGTATGACAATGGAGGTCAGCGGACAACTTTTGATTTTCTCCACCCCCTATGTGGTTCCCAAGGGTCAAATTCAGGCTTGGTAGCAAATATCTTGAACACACAGAGCCATCTCTTTATCCGCAGTTTGTATTTTATGTTTAGCCAAATTGCAAAGTATTAAGACAATAAAACGTCCTATTTTCTCACGGGGATGACACAGCATTTGAAAATCTATATTTTTCTCAAAAATTTTAAAATATTTTCCTTATTTTTATGTTTATGGTGTTTTTTTTGCCTGCTTGTATGTCCAAACATCACCTGCATGCAGAGTCCATGTGGGCTATAATAGGAGACTGATCTTCTGCAACTGGACTTACAGATGCTTGTTAGCTGGCATGTGGGTGCTAGGAATTGAACTTGGCTCCTTTTAACCACTGAGCCATCTCTCTAGCCCCATTTTCTCAATATTTTAAGTTCCTCTTCCCCAGAGGAAAGTTATTGGGTATAGATGGATAATGCATCCAACATTTACAACAGACTGGTTTTGATTTATTGTTTTTCTTTCTTTCTCTTTTTTTTTCAAGCAAGAAGAGATGAACTCCAGTCTAGGAAAGTGAAGTTAGACTATGAAGAAGTTGGTGCCTGTCAGAAGGAAGTCTTAATAACGTGGGACAAGAAGTTGTTAAATTGTCGAACTAAGATCAAATGCGACATGGAAGACATGCACACATCCCTTAAAGAAGGTATTCACCATGTCCATAAGCTGCCATCTATGGACAGCTGTGGGGATGTTTTTGATATGTGAAGTAGAAGCATAATTTTGTCTTGTAACTTGTTTATAACGAAAGGAAAGTATAGTGCTGTGTGAATGGTTGGGTTTTCTTTTTCCACCTATACCCTGCTAATAGGATTGATGAGAAATCAGTAATGCTGTCCCCATAGAGGTTACTGACTTTATTATTACTCCTTCATTGTTCCTGTAACTTTTGTGATGTTTGGTGTTCTTGTTTCCTGAAAGAGATGTATGCCTTAGGAGAAATCTCTAATTGTTGCCATGGAATCATGCAGACTCAGCAACTTGACAAAGCACCATCATTTGATCAGGAATATTTATTCACATAAAATAACGGTGACGGGCCTATGGGAGAAAACTTGTCAGAATGTGCTCCTGTTAGCACACTGGAGAGCATGTGCTGAGGTTGGCATACAGGAAGGAGAGCTGCGATTTGCACTGGGACGTGACTCTTCTACTGTGGCTTAATGGCTTTATTCCCAAACTCATGATCTCACTTTTGCATCTCTTGGATTTCAGGGGTCCCCAAAAGTCGGCGAGGGGAAATTTGGCAGTTTCTAGCATTACAATACCGCTTGAGACACAGATTGCCCAACAAACACCAGCCTCCAGACACCTCCTATAAGGAACTTCTGAAGCAGCTCACTGCGCAGCAGCATGCCATTCTCGTGGATCTGGGTATGTCTCTGAAGTGGGTCATTGCTGACAAATGCTAAAGGTGTCTTAGTGGTGGTTGGTTGGTTAACATTGATAAAGAGTGTCTGTTGGCATCTACTGAACTGCTGACCACTTTGTCTGGGTAAGTTGGTTTTCTATTCTGGTTAAAGAACCATGAGTTCTTTAACCCCAAACTATCGCTCTGAAATGGGACTCATTATGAAGGTCATATTATAGAGTGCTCTCAGCTACTAAATTTTGAACAACTGATATGTGTGTGTGTGTGTGTTTATGTGTTTATAGTGCTGGAGATAAAACCCAAGGCTTTGTGCATGCTCGCCAAGTGCTCCTCCACTGGGCTAGTCCCTCCCCCAGGCAACTCTGTCATGATCAGTGCTGATTTTGAAATAGGCTAAAAGGGTAAAGAAATACTTACAGGGGTTTGAAGACTTTCAGACACTCCTGAATACCAACTTTTAGCAATCCCTGTAAGAACTAACACCATAGTCATCCAAGTAGGGCCTCAGGGATGGCTGGATAATGGCAAACCAGAAAGCAAGCGGCCATATGGGTGGACAGATGGGATGATCACTCTCTCTAAAGGAGGAGGGGAGAGACCCCTTTCTAGGACCCCAAAGAAAAGAAGGAATCCAGTAAGCGCTTAAGCTGTAGAAATAGTAGCCCTATCAGATGGGAAACAGGTTAGCTATGTTAATTCCCTGTAGATGGGTGGGTACTTCCAATCTCTAGAGGAATTTCCAGTGGCAGCGCCATAAAGCAGTCTTTTAAATACTCAATTTAATATAAAAAGCAAAATTAGTATGATTTTATTGTACTTTATTGAGACAAGGTATTGGACAACCTCGAATTCACTATGTAGTCAAGAATTCCCTTGAATCGATCCTTTTTGTCTTTTTGACGCTGGGATTCTGGATTCTTATCACCACCCCTGGCTTTGTGCAGGCTAGGCCAGTACTCTGCTAACTGGATACATCCCCAGCCCCCAGAGAGTATGATTTTAAAATCACTTTTCCTCTAAAGCATATTATCATATATATTTTACAATTTTGAAGTATCTAAATATTTCATATTGGTGTTTAACTATTTAATCTATACTTTTAGAAACTGATATATATGAAATGGCCAGATATGATATTTGAGTCCCTGGCAGTAAAGAAAGGGATACCTTATATTTGGGGGTCAGTTTATATTAGGCATATACAAAAAAAAATCACTGGCTTAAAACTAGTTTTTACCTCTGTTCCTTTAATTGACAAACAACTTCTTTTTTTGTGAGGAGAGAGGGCTCAACTCAATTAATATATTTTGATTCCAATCGAATTAAAGTAAAAATGTTATAGAAAAACTGGACACTGGAGTCATTGACTTGGCTGTGGTTTTTCAACACAGATTGCTCCTAAATCTACTTCTTTATTAACTGAGAACTAGACTTGGCCTTCCCTGGGTCCCTGTCAGGCTGTCGAACTGTGTTGGTAAATGGGCGATGAGATGTAGGACTGGGGTGTTGTAGTCGGGGCCAGTCTAGATGTCCCCAGTAAACAGGGAAATGGTGAGTGAAATTTCAGGGAAGGAATGGCAGATAAGGGTGGAGGGAGGATCAAGTTCTAGGATACACAGTATATTTATAAATTTTTCCTCGCAAAAGATTCAAGGAGAAATTAGATTGCTAATTTTAAAAACTGCTTCTTTGCCTCTGCCAGAGACCATCCGTGTTCCTCCGTCCCTCTTGTGTGCTTCCTCTCGTGTCTCCTCCTTACTCTGCAGAAATAATCTTATCAGTTCCTGGAAAAAAACAGAAAAGGGAAAAAACCAGAAAGCACTTTTAAGCCTCTGTGCTAAAAAAACACTTGAAAATCTTACAGTCTTGCAAATTCTAATTGACCCGAGTAATCATTTGACCAGGAGCTCACATGGCATTTTGTTTTCTGGTGGCTCAAGGAAAGTCCCAAACTAGTTCAAACGACTTTGGCGAGGAGGGTGGGTGGGTGGGTCTGTGGCAGTACCAAGCGCAAGCTTTTGAGAAATGCAGGGTTGGGTTTGTTTGTTTGTTGGTGTCTCCATAGTAATTTTTTAACCAGAGATAAATTTTAGGGAAAAATTTACTTGAAATCATATAGAACTTTTACTGTATCTTCCTTCAACATATGTGTGTATATATGTGTGTAAATACATATGCATGCATTTTATTCATTTGTTGTATATGTTTATTTTAAAAGAGTTTACATGGCTTTTGGAAACAGATAAAACTTATCTAAAAAAGCAGAATTCATAAATAATAGACTCTAAATAAAGCAAAATAAAACAAAAAAAATTGCCTCCAGTGTCATGTTACAAACACATGAAATAAAAAGTAAATGTGGCTGTAGATGACCAAGATTTTGCCTTAAACAATGACACCTTATAGAATTTGATTTTGGCTGGAATGGTCTTTACATGAATTTAGACTTTGTCTTGATTCAAACTCAAAATAAATCTGAGTTCTCCTCAGTAGTACCTTTTGATATACCATCGAGGACAGATTTCTGTTGAACGGTATTGCTTTTGTAGAAAGCAATGCTGCTTAGCATAAAATGGTTGTCTCTGTATCATGTGTGGGAAACTTAGGACTTACATGGTGGTTAGTGGGAAGGGGAGAGGGAGGAGAAAGAGAAGTGAGAGGAGGGAGGACAAGGGAGGGGAGAGCCTCCTAAATGTACATTCCCAGAAATCCGGGGTTTAGCAGAATGCTGGTTAATCCCAGAGGTCACCACGTTGGGTTCCCCCTCTGATTTTTAAGCATGGTTCTTTTTCCCTTACAGGGAGGACATTTCCCACTCACCCGTACTTTTCAGTACAACTTGGGGCGGGGCAGCTGTCCCTCTTTAACCTTCTGAAAGCCTACTCCTTGCTGGACAAAGAAGTGGGCTACTGTCAGGGGATCAGCTTTGTGGCTGGAGTCCTGCTTCTGCACATGAGCGAGGAGCAAGCCTTTGAAATGCTGAAGTTCCTTATGTATGACCTGGGCTTCCGCAAGCAGTACCGACCGGATATGATGTCACTTCAGGTGAGGCAGTTCATCTTGATGAGTCAGGTGTGCAGGAGCCTTTCCGTCAGAAATCTCAGTACCAGACATTTCTGAATCCCAGTTCAGAGAACTTGAGCAAATATTTAGATATGTGTTAGTCATTGTTTTAGGGGAAGATTTGAGATTTTGCTAACACCCATGTACTTAGGAAAGCATACAGAAAGTACTCACCAAAGTGAATAACTAGAGCAATCCAAATTCCCCTTGGCAGCTGTGCATAGATCTACTTTAGGCTGAATGATGTTTTATTCCACACAGTTTACTTACACTTCATATCAGAGAGGAAACAGTGGTGTTATTTTAAAGAATTAAATTAACTCTGGTTTTCAGAAAACAATTTCTTTGTTATTAGAGTTTCAGATAGTATAAAAACTACATTCGAACAGTGTGTTTGGTCCACAGGCAGAAAGATTTAGTTATAAATTTAAAATACAATGTTGATTTTTTCCATTAGAGAATTCCTAATAAAAATTTATCCCAGCAAAAGCATAGGTAAGTTGGATTCATATATTAATAATCACTATGATTCAGGAAACATCATAGAAGAGTCCCAAGTGGTAATCCCTAAACACACGTACATATAAGCAACATTCAATGGGCTCGGTGGGTTGTATATGTGTATATATGTTGTATATATGTATGTTACAAGAATAATTATAGGAGAAGTCATGAATCCGTTTTGAAGGGAGAAGTGGGAGTAAAGGAGTGGTTGCAATGGTGTCAACAGGGTAGTATGTCAGAAATTTTCAAGGAAAATTATAAAAACTATCATTGTAATTATTAAGAATATTCTTTCTAATTTTGGAAATGCAGATGTTGTAACATCTTGCCTGTCAGCCTTCCTTCCACCTGTGACACTGGGGTTGTCATCATTGTAGGAACGGTGCTTCGGAAAGTGAAAGGTGATACCTTGTCATTGTCTAGAACAGGATGCCAGTAAGGTTTGTCCCCTAAGGTTACAAAGATGCCATGGGCACCTTTGCCAGTGAGCCCGGCTTCCTTGAGAGTCTGATTTCTTGCTCCATCTTCGAGTGTGGGCTCAGTGTGCTGAACTGGGACCAATGGCTGGTCTCCTTAGCGTCAATTTCGGTCTCATCACATTCTGTCTCTGCTGATGTCTGTGCTGGATGTACAAATCTTTTCTCTATTCTCTCAAGTCTTATGTGGCCCTTTCCCCTCTTCTACTTCCCACTTTTCTCATATCGCTTCCTCCTGTTTTGTCTCTTCCAACTGGAGCTTTGCCATGTTAAATGTATTATGAAATGGAAGGATTTTTTTTTTTAGCAAACAGGACTCTATTATTGTAGGAACCTTGAATTTTCATATCTGCCCAAATCTATTTCAGTGGAAGAAATATCCCTAACCTCAAGTTTAGAACATAGGGCGAAGATTATAAGATCCTAGAAAGTAATGAAATGGCAAACCTTTGTTTCTTCATTATGGGCACACTTGAACTAGAACAGAATGTCATTATCAGCATGCTTTCTTTTTACTCTGGTAATTAGGTTTGTAGTTGAGCTTACCAAAATACTCATTCTTCTGCTGATGAAACGCCCACCCTATCTGAATCCTAAACCAGAGCTGGCCTAAGGGAATTGTATGATTTCCTTTTTGCCATGACTTACTGAGATAGTAATCTCATTGCAAAATCTCTTTTTGTGTTTGCCTCCTGCCAAGCTGTTTATTTTATAACCATGACTTCCTGTGGTCCCATTCCTTCCCTTTACAGTTTGTGTGTAAACTTAGTTTCCAAGATTTGTGTTGTAGATAAAGTTCAGATGGAATTTGTGGTATTTATGTACAGCACTTTGTGATTTCGTTTTTCCCCAGGAGCTGTCTCGTTTTTTAGTTTATACTCTGGAAACCGGATGTTCTCGAATACAACATGATTGGTGTTAGCAAGCATGTTCATTAGTTTATGCCTTTTTATAAGAAAAAAGTTCACATTCAAGAGGAGATATTGGAAATCTGTTAGGAGACTCAATACAATTCCTTTCTATTGGAAGAATGTTGTTCTTTTCAGGTAGATACACCATACCAAACACATAGCAGAAATCTTTGCTTATGAGACTTAGTTGAATTTACACTCACATGAATTATGCTGTAAATGTAGTGAACTTGGATGTGAATATCGTCTTTAAAGTTAACAATAAAAATAAAGATGTGTTACTTCACTAAATGTGTGTGAGTTATTGAAAGTTGATATGTTGGACACACATGCAGATTCCTGGAGGTTTTGTTTTCCTTCTCTCTATGAACTGCAGATCCAGATGTACCAGCTGTCCAGACTCCTTCATGACTACCACCGAGACCTCTACAATCATCTCGAGGAGAATGAGATCAGTCCCAGCCTTTATGCTGCGCCCTGGTTCCTCACCCTCTTTGCCTCCCAGTTTCCCTTAGGATTTGTAGCCAGAGTTTTTGGTAAGAGATGTCTGTTTTCAGTAGGGACAGTATTATCTACCTTCCAGAGATCATCGTCAATGAAGCCCCCATAGGGCCAGGAGAGTCCAAAGTAGTATTCAAATGCAATGGAAAAGAGTTGGGCTCCTATGAGCTTGTGTATATTTGTGCGGAAAACCTAGAAAACACAGTTTTCAAATCTGGATTAGGGACAGAATGTACCGTTTTCTGGATTTTTATTCTTCTGGGTCTTTTCATTTTTCATCACCTTCTTCAAATTGGATTCAAGATACAGAGAAAGGAACACAACCGCTGTGCTATTATGGGTGCTGTTTCTAGTGGCATGTTCTAGTTTTTCTGTTGTTAACATGTAATGTTTGTTCCTGTCTCATGGCTTTCATGGCTACATTCACTATCACTGAAGGAGCCAAGGCAATCCTGAGACTATGGCTAAGAGGAAACTCTCTGAATATAGACAGGAACATTGTTGTGTAGCTACCTTGCTCCACCACAGTGTTGGCATTGGAAGAAAGGAGAGTCTGGCAAGGTTTGTGTGCCCTCTGGGCGCCTTTACATCTATTCACAGGTCTTAAATGGGCTCATCAAAGTACCATTTACTAACCAAAGCATGAAGTTGAGTGTGGCTGTGCACACCTGTAATCTCAGCACTTGGAGAAGCTGAGGCAGGAGGATTGTGAGTTTGAGCCTGTGTGAGTGATGTAACAAATCCCCATCGGTCTTAGTTACAGTTTCTGTTGCTGTGATAAAACACCATGAGCAAGGCAACTTGGGAAGGAAAGGGTTTGTTTCAGCTTCTACTCACTGAGGGAAATCGAGGCAGGAAACCTGAGGCATGCATGAGTAGATTCAGAGGCCATGAAGAAGTGCTGATTACTGGCTTGCCCCTCGTGGCTTGCTTAGCCTGCTTTCTTTTAACACCCAGGACCACCAGCTCAGGGGTGGCACCATCCACTGTGACCTGGGGCCTCTCACATAAAGCATCAACCAGAGGAAAATGCACAACAGATTTGCGTACAGGCAGTCTTATGGAGGCATTTTCTCAGTTGTGGTTCTCTCTTCCCCAGTAGCTCGAGCCTGTGTCAAGTTGACATTAAACAGGCCAGCACGGCTTCTATAAACAGAAAAGGAAAGGAGGACATCTGCAATTACTGCTCACTAGAAATTTATTCAGTGATGTTGGCTGGGACCTCAGAACCCTAGAGTGGGGTTCGCACATTTGCTGGGTTCTACACATCTGTCTAGAGGCAGAGGCAAAAAAACTCAGTATTTATATACCACTGTGCTAAATAGAGCTTCATGGTGTTTGGCCAAATTTTAAATATTATTTAACTTTAAGTCATTAACGTACTTTTTTAAAGAATTAGTATAAAACTCAGAAAAAATCAGATTATAACAAATAGAAAAATGTTAGGAGAAGCATGAGTTTTGAGCATGTATGTGTTTTATGTTTACACACTCTGCATTGTGGTTTTGCAGACCTTTGTAATGTGAGGACTAATGCTATCTTGTGACAAAGCTGCAGCATCCTGTTGCATTTCATGAGCTTGCAATGCCTGGGTGTCTCTTGCATGCTGGATACACACCACATTTTTCCAGAGAAGTTTTCTCTGGCACTTTGGATTCTTATAATGGGTCTCTTAAAAAAACCCTTTTAGATGTGTTTGTGTCCACTGGAAAGAATGTTCTGTCACTTGCTTTGGACTCTTAATGTCAGAGTTCATGATTTTATGTCCCTTCCGTAGCAGTCTGTTCCCTGTTAGAGATTGTGACTGAAGGTGACCTCTGGCTGGCCTGCACAGGTCTTGTGTATGCTAAAGTTTTCTCTTTAATTTCCTCCTTGAATATTGACTTAACTACATATTAACTGGCTCATTTGCACTTGGATTATGAATAGTTGAACAGTACTAGTTGATTGCATTGATTCGTTGCTATATTCTGTTGTGATGAAAAGCCTATTAGTTGAATAAATTTATTTGAAATTTATCTAGAATCCATTAAACTACCATAAAAAACTGTAAACAATGTATAGACAGACAGATATATGTTTCCTTTGTTCCCTTAACCATATCCAAGATCTTTAATAAGATGAATAGACAACATTCTATTTGTTTCAGTCATGTTAACTTGTTTTTTAAAATAAAAACTTATTTTGACCAGTTTTCTTTTACATGTTTTCTGGCTCTGATGCTGTAATAAAACAAAGAATGTGCTTTTTGCAACAATAGATGTACAACTTTGATTGTGAAAATTTTCTTTCTTTTTCTAGATATTATTTTTCTTCAGGGAACTGAAGTTATATTTAAGGTTGCCCTCAGCTTACTGAGCAGCCAAGAGGCACTTATAATGGAGTGTGAAAACTTTGAAAATATTGTTGAATTTCTCAAAAGCACATTACCTGATATGAATACCACTGAAATGGAAAAAATTATTACCCAGGTATGATGTAAATGATTCAATATGTACTAAATTCTTTCCGATAAAAATGTAGTTTGCCTAATATCTATTTTCTTTAATGTCTCCTTTTGTTTGATTGGGCACATTTTGTTTAGAAATGAGATGATTATGCAATTTCAACAATGTAACATTATCTATTGGCCCATGCACAGAAAATTTGCTATTGTGATGCATAGTGGGTTTTCCAGAAATCTTTTCGATTTAAACAAATGATGAGATCTTGGTCAGAACTTGAAGAGTCAAGATGACCAGAAAGTAAAACAAAGTTCACTAGCTTTGCAGTATCACCAATTCTTTCAGAATTTATAAGAAGGGTGAGGTCTGTGACTCCAGCTTCTTGGGAGGTGGATGGTGTGGGATCCCAAGTTTAAGCCTATCCTAGTGATGTAGCTCAGTGATTGAGTGTTAGTTTATCCAGCACGCCCAAAGCCCCGGATATGATCCTTAACACCGTAAAACATGACTCATATACAGATTATGTGAATAGTAATCAGTAGTTTCTAACTATTAAAACCTTTACGTTCATTAATATGGCTTTTGTTTACATTTTATTATTTGTCAATTCTTAGAAATATCTTTTCTGATTTGTTTTGAATCATGGTTACACTGTGGAGCACAGGTTGGCTTTGAACTTGATTTTCTCCTACTTCTGTCTCCCAACTGCTGGACTTGTGGATATGGACTGCCATGCTCTACTGGCTGAAATACCTTGTATGATTATCAAGCAGTTAAATATTATTATTTTGGACATTTGAAATCATGCATGAAAATCATATATTTGAAGTAAAAAAAAATCCCAAAATAATGAAATTAACGTGACTTGCCTGACTTATGGGTTACTTCCTTGATTAGAGTTGATTGACCAAGATTGCTGATCTTGAGAGAAGCTCACAAGGGCTAGCAATGAATAAAGCCATTTATTAAGATCTTTCTGCTCCATTAACACATACATTCAAAATGGCCCTTGGTAGCTTTGCTTACTACTCAGTCAGCAGTGATTGTCTCTGACACAAATAATCATTGCTCAATAACAATTGTTGACCTGGTACTCTAAATTTCAGGAAACAGTTACTAAATTATAGTCATCTTGGTGGCCAGCTACCCTTGGACATTAGTTTGTTCTTGTGACTTGGTCTCACTTTTAAGAGGATGTTTCAATTGCATAGAAATATTCTCTGTGCTGAAAGTTAGATCTGTATCTCAACTGTTCTTGTATGTGGATGGCCAGGCCTATTTCCCCTTTTTGGTGTATTTTAATGTTCCGAATAGAGCTGGGAAATGAATATGATATGAAGTCTACCATTATACATGACTTGTATCTTGGTGTCCATTCTGAAGGCCAGACTAACTAACTCCTGGTGCTTCAACAGGTTTTTGAGATGGATATTTCTAAACAGTTACATGCCTATGAGGTAGAATATCATGTGCTACAGGATGAGTTTCTGGAATCTTCTTATGCTTGTGAGGATACTGAATCTCTGGAGAAGCTGGAGAGAGCCAACAACCAATTGAAAAGACAGAACATGGACCTTCTAGAAAAACTCCAGGTACAGAAATAAAGATTGGAACAACTGTGAGCATGCAGCCCTGTTTGCATGGAGCTGCTCAGAATGATTGAGATATGTATGTGGGTTGAATCACTGATGACCAATGGCCTAGGTATCTCCTTAGTTTCGTGTATATGGAGGTCTACAAATGTAATCAGGAGCTTAAGTATCACTTGGGGGACAAACACACACACTCACGCACACACACACACACTAGTCGAATGGCAATTGCAAGCAGAATTTGGATTCACCTTCCTGGATGTTATGCAAATCAGGTAAGTTCAGGGGAGGAAGAAGAAAACCTGAGGAATCAGGTATGTAATTATGTGCATTTGGGCTGAGCTCTGAAGGATGAGCAGTGAGTGAGGAGGCCTTTGTGTTGCCCAGGGGAGGAGGTTGCTTCATTCAGAAGACTGTGGCAGAGCAGAGAGTGAACTTAGTGTTTGGTTAGGCCTCATGCTATTGAGAGGGGCTGGTGGAGGATGGAATACAGCAGATTTTCTTTGTTGTCTAAGGACACAGATTTGTGTGTCCCTTTTCAGAAGGAAATCTCTCCAGAGTATTTGAGCTTCACATTTGAATGAGCAATATAAACCAATGACACTTTAGGGTGAAGTAAGTTAAACAGTTGTGAAAATTCAGCTCGGAATTTTTGTCTGCTATTTGTCTAGAGTAAAACAGAAAGGAAAGGAGGTGGAGATGTTTCTGGGTAAAATGAAAGTGAACCCAGAACACAGACTTGCCACAAACATTTTATGGACAGTTCCAGGATCAAGTTTCTCAGTCAGTTGAAATGAACAGAGATCCAAGTCTGTTTGGAGAAGCCAAACGTACTGGGAGGTCCTTAAGTTGTAGAAGGTGCTGCTCTTAGAAGGGATTATGGGAGTTTTCATAACACCCAGCTTTGTTCTTCTGGGAACAAAGGGTTGTTACCAAAGAGAAGGACTGCCCAAAACCACCAATCACTTAGATTACTTCCTGAACTTTTCTTCACCAGTGTGCTCATACTATGATGCATGATGCAGCAGGGATAGGAGAAGTGCTTGCCAGGATGAGATCCATGTTGCTTAGACTGGTATTTCCTAAAACTATGAGATAAACCGAGTCACATAGCAAAACTAGTCAAGAATATCCTTGTTCTGCGTTAGTCAGGTGGGACAGGGGACACCAGTGGGTGTGAGTAATGACCCCAGTGTCATGGGGTGATGATATGGCATTGCACTGCTGATGTCATTAGTGAGAGGAAAGAAATCAATCATGTGAGTATAACGTATGTACATGTGTATGCCTGGACATGCATGTCTGTTAAACATATATATGCATATGCATATACATACACACACATTTAATATGTTGCTAAAATTTGAATCTAGGATATTTTGAATGGTAGAAAAGTACTCTATCACTGAGTTATATCTTCTGTTTCCAATATGTAAATTTTTGAGCATTCTAAAGGAAAAAAACTCCATTTCAGAGAATATTTTTGCATACTACTTAAAATGCATTTTTCTCAGTGTTTGTTCAAATGATATTCTGTTAACTAATATGATATAATTTTCTAATAGCAAATATAAGGTATAGCTGTTGCTATAATAAAGAGCCAGACCCCTCAACTTTTTAATATGGCGGTTTTTTTTTCATTACAAACAGGTAGCCCACGCTAAAATCCAGGCCTTGGAATCCAACCTAGAAACTCTTTTGACCAGAGAGACCAAAATGAAGGCTTTAATCCGGACCTTGGAACAAGATAAGATGGCTTATCAAAAGACAGTGGAGCAAATCCGGAAGCTGCTGCCAGCCGATACACTGGCCAACTGTGAATTGCTGCTGAGAGACCTAAATTACCCCAGTAATGACAAATCCAAGACAGGAAATAAGCCATAGTTCCAGAGTGGCCTCAGCATAGAGCTTCCTTACAATACCTGGAAGGAGGCACCTGTGCACTGCTGGTCTAGGGTCGACCAGAAGTCTGGTGGGACACCTGCTACTGGTGCTGAGATCATCAGTAGGTGATGTAGCTCTCCTCAGAGCACTCTACTCCTAAGCCATCACAGACATCCAGAGTGCATCTTCTGGTTGTTGTCAACTGTGTACATAAGTATATATATATAAGTGGACATAAAGATTCATGCTTTCTAATCAAGCAGTAGATGTGTATTCGGAGCAATTTTTGTTTTTTAGTCAAAATGAATTCCACACCAAAGTTCAAGTAGCATTTCCCTTTGGACACACGTGGGATCTTTTTGTTTTTCTCGTGAAGCAAATCTACAACATCTTTGTATATTGAAATATACTTGAAAAAAATGAATGTATCTTCCCCCCAAAGACTAGCATGTTTCACTTAGTGTGGTAGGCAGACACATTTCTATAGCTTTATGTGTCTGTCTATGTAAAGGACATGACTAGCTGCCAGTCTTGCCCCCATTAGCCTCTTAAGACGGTGGGGCCCGACTGGCCTGCCCCCTGTGTGACAACCAGCATGTTGAATCTTCACTTATCTTGAGTCTGGTTAGGCTTTGCTTGACACACACAGGGACAAAGCAGGACCTTGTGGCTGAGCCCACCCATCTCAAGGTGAAGAGGAATGTTGCTAATTTTCTAGCAGATTAGACCAGCATTGATATTCAAACTGAAAATATCAGGCCTCAAAAACACAATTAAGCTCCTAAATTATCTATAGTAGCTCTTTGCCATTTTATTTAGTTGACTTCAACAGGGGTAAACAGTTGCTTGGTGCTATATTTACCAGGTGACAGGATTGGTTATTTTCTCACAAAATTATGAGAGTTCTTGAGACCTTCAGTTTAGAATAGGGAAATAAAATTATGATTGATTTTCCAAAGATGATATACCATGTTGAATTGCTTTTTTATGTTTTACTCACTAACAGAACAACGTATTAATCATTTTCCCCTTTCATGTGAAAATTTAGAACTGTGAAATGTTTAGGGACGAACTGTGTAAAGCACACTGGAAGGGAAGAGAAATGTCCCCAACCCAGTTAAAACCTGTACAATTCTGTATTTGGACTCTTGGTTTCTGCCACGTACAGATGGCTTATTAGAGAATGTTCATGCATTCCGGGTGCATGGATGGAAAGTGGTTTCCCCAGTACATGTTCAGTCCCTACAGCAGAGCTGACTTTACAATAGTGCCTCAGAACACGAAGGCAGCAGTTTTGCCTTTCCAAACACTGTTTATTGTCACTGCTCTTGGCAATCCTTGTCCTTTTGCAAATAGGTTATCTGGGCATAATTTTCCTCAGAGAGAGTTTATTGTGTGCAAGATGAAATTTTATTCTAGAGCTCAAAAGTCAAGATGTAAAGACTTCAGAAGAGATTGATCAGTAGATACCAAGTAAGCACCCTTCTAGGCTGTTCCCCACTTGAAAGTCACAAGTCTTGGGATCAGGATGTCATTGGATCCAGGAGGTTTCCTCCCCAAACTACCAAGTCTTATTACTTAGGAGAGTTGATAGAGCTTCTAGATCCTATGAAGTGTTCATTCTAGAGTCTCCATTCTATTGAGGGCCATTAGCTGATTGGTTGCTTGGATCTTCTGGAAATATGTTCATGTGTATCATCGTCTATTCTCCTGCCAGGATGAAGGGCAGCACAGTCTTACTTTCTGATGATAGAAATTGCCTTACGGGTGTGATGTAAAGGTGGTGGTGGAGAAGGAACTATTTTCTTTCTGTTTCTCAGTTAAAAGTAAACTATGTTCTGGATGTTCAAAGTCAGCAATTAAGACAATGTAGATATAGTGTTTTCTTGTGAAAATGATTTTTCTTTCTCATTTGTGGTTTAAAAAAAAGTTACACCGGTTCTGCTTTATCAGTTACATCTCCATCAGGTTCATGTAATGTCTAGTTCATTTCCAATAAATATGTTGCTGCCATTTCCAGAACTTTACTGTTGTTATTATTATTATTGAGTGGGGGTGACTCAAGTTCTTGCTTAGAGACTTGAAGTCAAAACCTGCCTGGGTTGGATTGATGTTACCTAAACCTGAAAATGCTGAATATTGTCATGAAAGGAATCTAGGACAACAAATATAATTTAAGACAAGAATGAATACAGTTACCAGTTTCTAACTTCAGGGGAGGGAGGCTGAGCGGCCAGGCTTGACCTTCTTTCCCTCTCCTTCCTCCTTCTGTCCTGTCCTTCCCTGGCTCCTTCCCTCTCTTCTTTCCCTCTCCTTCCTCCTTCTGTCCTCTCCTTCCCTGGCTCCTTCCCTCTCTTCTTTTCCTCTCCTTCCTCCTTCTGTCCTTTCCTTCCCTGTCTCCTTCCCTCTCTTCTTTCCCTCTTTTTATTTCCAGGGCTGTGGATGGAAGCTAAGACATCATGCATGTTAGTACTTCATCATTGAACTGTGTCTTTAACCCAACCCTTTTATTGTTTAGGTCCTCTTGTAAGATGGAAAGAGGATATAAAATTGCAGAATTTTTCTATTAGGTTTGCTTCCAAATGATTCAAAATTAAAGCACTTACTGATGGATACAATATGAGCATACTTAATATTTTTACATAATATTTTTGGAGGTTTTCTGTTTTTTACTTTTGTATTGATTTTATTGAGCTATACATTTTTCTATGCTCCCCTCCCTGCTCTTTCCTCCCCTTCAACCCTCTCCCATTGTTCCCATGATCCCAATTTACTCATAATTATATGTCTCTCTTAGGGTCCTCATTGTTATCTAGGTTCTCTGGGATTGAAAATTGTAGCCTGGTTTGCTTTATGTCTAAAAGTCACTTATGAGTGAGCATATATGTTATTTGTCTTCCTGGGTCTGGGTTACCTCACTCAATATGATGTTTTCTAGATCCATCCATTTGCCTGCAAATTTCAAGATGTCATTTTTTTTCTGCTGTGTAGAGCAATAAGACATTTCTTGTTATGACAAACAGTGCTGCTATGAACATAGTTGAGCACATGTCCTTGTGGTACAATTGAGCATCCTTTGGGTATATACCCAAAAGGGGTATTGCTGGGTCTTGAGGAAGGTTGTTTCCTAATTTTCTGAGAAATCGCTATATTGATATCCAAAGGGGCTGTACCAATTTGCACTCCCACCAGCAATGCAGGAGTGTTCCCTTTACCCCACATCCTCTCCAGCATAAATTGTCATCAGTGTTTTTGATTTTGGCCATTTTTACAGGTGTAAGATGGAATCTCAGAGCTGTTTTGATTTGCATTTCTCTGATGACCAAGGAGATGGTGAACATTTCCTTAAGTGTTTTTCAGCCATTTTAGATTCCTCTGTTGAGAGATTTCTGTTTAGGTTTGAACCCCATTTTTTTACTAGATTATTTGTTCTTTTGATGATCAATTTCTTGAGTCCTTTGTATATTTTGGAGATCAGACCTACCTCTGTCTGATGTGGGGTTGGTGAAGATCTTTTCTCATTCTGTAGGCTGTCTTTTTGTCTTGTTGACCATGTCCTTTGCTTTACAGAAGCTTTTCAGTTTCAGGAGGCCCCATTTATTAATTGTTTCTCTTAGTGTCTGTGCTACTGTGGTTATATTTAGGAAATGGTCTCCTGTACCAATGCATTCAAGTGTACTTCCCACTTTCCTTTCTATGAGTTTCAGTGTGGTTGGTTTTATGTGGAGGTCTTTGATCCATTTGGACCTGAGTTTTGCACATGGTGATGGATATGGATCTATTTTCATTCTTCTACATGTTGATATCGGGTTACGCCACCACCATTTGTTGAAGATGCTTTAATTTTTCATTTAATATTTTTTGCTTCCTTGTCAAAAATCAGGTGTTTGTAGGTGTGTGGATTACTATCTGTGTCTTGATTTGGTTCCATTGGTTCTCCTGTCTGTTTTTATGCCAATACCAGGCTGTTTTCAGTACTGTAGCTCTGTAGTAGAGTTTGAAGTCAGGGATTTTGATGCCTCCAGAAGTTCCTTTATTTTGTGCATGATTGTTTTGGCTATCCTGGGTTTTTTGCCTTTTCATATGAAGTTGAGTAGTATTCTTTTGAGGTCTGTGAAAAATTTTTCTGGGATTTTGATGGGCATTGCATTGAATCGGCAGATTGCTTTTGGCAAGATTGCCTTTTTTACTATGTTAATTCTGCCTACCCAAGAGCATGGGAGATCTTTCCATTTTCTGGTGTCTTCTTCAATTTCTTTCTTCAAAGATGTAAAGTTCTTGTCATACAGGTCTTCCACTTGTTTGGTTAGAGTTACTCTGAGATATTTTATGCTATTTGTGGCTATTGTGAAGGGTGATGTTTCTCTGATTTCCTTTCAGCCCAGTTGTCACCTGTGTAAGGGAGGGCTACTGAATTTTTCGAGTTAATCTTGTATCCTGCTATATTACTGAAAGTGTTTATGAGTTGTAGAAGTTCTTTGGTAGAATTTTTGGGGTCGCTTATGTAAACTATCATATCATCAGCAAATAATGAGACTTTGACTTCTTTTCCGATTTGTATCCCCTTGATCTCTTTTTGTTGTCTTATTGCTCTACCTAGGACATCAAGAACTATGTTGAATAGATATGGAGAGAGTGAAAAACCTGTCCTGTTCCTGATTTCAGTGTTTCTCTCCATTTAGTTTGATGTTGGCTATTGGCTTGCTGTGTATTGCCTTTATTATGTTGACATATGTTCCTTGCATCCCTACTCTCTCCAAGACATTTATCAAGAAGGATGTTGTATTTTGTCAAAGGCTTTTTCAGCATCTAATGAGATGATCATTTGGTTTGTATTTTCAGTTTGTTTATATGGTGGATTATATTGACAGATTTTTGTATGTCAAAGTATCCCTGCATCTCTGGAATGGAGCCTACTTGATCATGGTGTGTTGTTGGAAGCCACTTGTTCATTTCTCGGCTGCCCAGACTCCTGAAATAACCACACAGAAACTGTGTTAATTAAATCAATGCTTGGCCTATTGGCCTATTAGCTCTAACTTCTTATTGGCTAGCTTTTACATCTTAATTTCACCCATTTCCGTTATTTTATATTTAACCACGAGGTTTGTGGCTTACCGGCAAGGTTCCAGTGTGTCTGTCTCTGGTGGAACATTCAGTTTAGTTTTTCCTGCCTACCTCTATTCTGCTCTGCACAGGCCCAATACAGTCCTTTATTAACTAATGGTATTCACTACATACACAGGGGAATCCCACATCACCTCCCCTTTTCTGTTTAAATAAAAAGGAAGGTTTTAACTTTAACATAGTAAAATTACATATAACAAGACAGGTATCAAGTAAGAATTATAGTTACAATATTTATATCTAGTTTATCTCATTGTATCTAAGGGAAACTATAATTATAACTCTTTATTCTTCAACTCCATCAAAGATTCCAGAAGGATATAATATTACTTAAGTAAGCAGGAAGTACATTGTAAGCAACTTCCAAAACTCTAGAATTGACGGAGACATCTCACTACCTAGACAGTCACCCAAAGTTCTTCTGTACCATTGTAGCATCTATCTTCAGCCTACAGGCCCTTAGTATCCAGCAGACTTTTCCATGAAACAGTAAATTTCAAAAGTTCCACCTATATTGGCAGTTTGTCAGTCACTTTCTTCTGTGTCCTGCAGAATGTCTAGCAGACTCTTTCAGGAAGCAGGAACCGTGAAGGATCATTTAGGCAAGTTCAGCAGCCATTTCTCTGTGGGTCCTGCATGTCAAGTTCATACAGCATACCATGAAGCAGTCCAGACAAGATCAGTTTTTTTGCCCAAATGGCTAACAAACTCCATAAAGAGCTTCTTTGATGCACATCTTCCTCTTGAAGTAATTGGTGCTGCCAGAAGCAGATGTGTCTCATTGTCATAAAAAGTTCCAATTCCTTAAAACATTTTAAATGCCATATTCTGTAGTCTTTGAAAGGTTTGAAGAATGCCTATCCATCTGAAATACATATCCATCCATCTAGAAAATCTAAATAACATGACTACAAGCTTGACTATTATAGATGATTATCTATTAACCTATATTTTTTAATTATACATTATACTTCGAAATGAGCTACACAAACAGAATACCTTAATCAAGAGCAGAAATATATATATATATATAAATTTAAGGTCAATTATGTATGTATATACAGTATAACAAAATTGACCTTAAATTTGTATCAATAAACCAAGAGCCATACCAATGTAAATCTCTATAATCTTTAAATGTAAAGAATAATCTATAATATATAATCTATAATAAATTTAATAATCTATAATAAATTTTAATAAATTCAATAAATTTAATAATCTATAATAAATTTAATCTATAATATAATCTATAATCTTTAAATGTAAAGAAACATTTACAAACAATATTTGGAACTATGGGCATAGTTCTCTCGAAACTATTTCCTGTTGTTTATTGGGTGAAGAATTTGAGGGGTATTCAAGGTGACCTTTTAGGGGGTCTTGGTCCATCAAACAACATTAGTTTGGAAGGATTCCATAGACTTTCATCCTTTGTGGAAATAAAAGAAGAACGTCTTTTCCAAAGCAACATATCCTTAGACCCAAATTTTGAAGATCAAATACTTTTAAAGTATATATGTTGATTACTTAGCTCCTTCACAGTCAAAAATACAAAGAAAACATAATAATATACATAATTCAGACTCCCTGTACATTTTCTATCTTTACGAGCCTTATTATTATTTTTTACTCTATTTCTTTTTAGAATTCATTTTATTATTTTTACTCCTTTAATCTATGACTGTCTGTACTCTGTCTCCTTAAAGACTTTGTTTTATTTTTTCTAAACCATTTACTTTCTTTTATGACTCTAAACTCTTTATCTTCCCTCTCCCAAGACTACATACATTTTTAAAAACGCACTGTGACCCATTTAGAGGTCTTTTATGTATGAATCTGACCAGAATCATTTTTTTTTCTTGATGGGCATGGCTAGAGCCAACAGGGTTCTTCCTGCTTGTTCTGCCAAGTCTAGTATGATGGAGGCATGTTCAATGCCTCTGCAAGCTGCACATACCACCCCAGTTCCAAGTATGCAGTGGGTCTACATTCAGCATGTAACATGCTGCTCACAGACCCTATTTAAATGCTCCATAGCTGAACCTCCCTAGAAAGAGTTAGAACCCTTTGTGCTGGCTAACCAGGAAGCTGCCACTCTTTTTTTTTTTAAGTTTTTATTGCATGTCTCTTAAAGTAGACACAGCAATGGTGGATGATGATTCTGATGTGTTCTTGGATTCGATTTGCCAGTTTTTTATGGAATATTTTTGCATCAATGTTCATGAGTGAGATTAGTCTGTAATTCTCTTTTTTAGTACTGTCTTTGTGTGGCTTGGTTATCAGGGTAGCCTCATAAAAAGAGTTTGACAATGTTCCTTGTTTCTATTATGTGGAACAATTTGAGGATTATTGGTATTAGTGCTTCTTGAAAGTCTTGTAGAATTCTGAGTTGAAACCATCTGGTCCTGGGTTTTTTTTTTCTTTTTTTTGGATGGGAGACTTTTGATGGCTGTTTCTATTTCTTTAGCAGTTACAGGTTTATTTAATTTGCTTATCTCGTCTTGATTTAATCTTGGCAAGTGATATTTATCCAGAAAGTTGTCCATTTCCTTTAAGTTTTCTAGTTTCATGGAGTACAGGTTTTTGAAATATGACATAATGATTCTCTGGATTTCCTCGGTTATGTCCCCCATATCATTTAAGATTTTGTTAATTTGGACATCCTCTCTCTGCCTTTTGGTTAGCTTGGATAAAGGTTTGTCTATTTTATTGATTTTCTTGAAGAACCAACTCTTTGTCTCATTAATCTTTGAATTGTTTTCTTTCTTGCTATTTTGTTGATTTCAGCTCTCAATTTGATTATTTCCTGCTGTCTAATTCTCTTGGGTGAATTTGCTTCTTTTTGTTCTAGAGTATTCAAATGTTCTGTTAATTCACTAGTGTGGGATTTTTTTCAGCTTCTTTATGTCAACATTTAGTGCTATGAACTTTCCTCTTAATACTGCTTTCATTGTGTCCCATAAATTTGGGTATGTTGTGTGGTCATTTTCGTTGAATTTTAGGAAGTTTTTAATTTCTCCCTTTACTTCTTCCTTGACCCATTGATGATTCAGGTGAACATTGTTTAATTTCCACGTGTTTGCAGGATTTCTGGAATTAGTGTTGCTGTTGAATTCTATTTTTTTTATTCAAAAATTTACACTTCCTCCCCTTCACCCAGTCCCCTCCTGCTCCCCCACTACCCCTCCTCCTTCCCCCTGCATCCTAAAGAGAAGGTAGGGTACCCTGCCCTGTGGGAAGTTCAAGGCCCTCCCCCCTCCATCCCTGCCTGGGAAGGTGTGCATCCAAATAGACTAGGGTCCCAAAAAGCCAGTACATGCAGAAGAGATAGGTCCCAGTGCCATTATCGATGGCTTCTCAGTCTGCCCCCATTGGCAGCCACATTCAGAGTCTGGTTTGATCGCATGCTCATTCAGTCCCGGTCCAGCTGGATTTGGTGAGCTCTGATTAGATCAGGCACGCTGTCTCAGTGGGTGGACCAGCCCCTCAAGGTCCTGACTTCCTTGCTCATCTTCTCCCTCCTTCTGCTCTTCTACTGGACCTTGGGAGCTCAGTCCATTGCTCTGATGAGGATGTGGGTCTCTGTCTCTATCTCCATCCATTGGACAAAATTTCTATGGTGATGATCAAGATATTCATCAATGTGACTATGAGACAAGGCTAGTTCAGGCACCCTCTCCTTTGCTGCCCAAGTACCTAGCTGGGGACATCCTTGTGGACACCTGGGATCCACTCTAGGGCCAAATCTCTTGCCAATCCTAAAATGACTCCCTTAATGTAGATATCTTATTCCCTGCTCCAATATCTGTCCTTCCTCCCACTCTTCCAAGCTCTCCCCAGTCCTTCCCTTCTCCCTTCTCCTTCCCCCTCTCTCCTTCCCCCACCCACACTCCCACCCCTACCCCACCCCTATCCCCACCCCTATCCCCACCCCCATGCTCCCAACTTTTGCCCGGTGATCTTGTTTGCTTCCAATTTCCAAGAGGATCTATATATGTTTTTCTTTGGGTTCACCTTACTATTTGGCTTCTCTAGGCTTGTGAGCTATAGGCTTAATGTCCTTTGTTTATGGTTAGAGTCCACTAATGAGTGGTACATACCATAATCATCTTTTTGGGTTTGGGTTATCTCACTAAGGATAGTGTTTTCTATTTCCATCCATTTGCATGCAAAATTCAAGATGTCATTGTTTTTTACTGCTGAGTAGTATTCTAATGTGTATATATTTCACACTTTCTTTATCCATTCTTCCATTGAGGGGCACCTAGGTTGTTTGCAGGTTCTGGCTATTACAAATATTGCTGCTATGAACATAGTTGCACAAATGCTTTTGTAGTATGATTGGGCATCTCTTGGGTATATTCCCAAGATTGGTATTTCTGGATCCTGAGGTAGGTTGATTCCCAATTTCCTGAGAAACTGCCACACTGATTTCCAAAGTGGTTGCACAAGTTTGCATTCCCACGAGCAATGGATGAGTGTTCCCCTTACTCTACATCCTCTCCAGCCTAGGCTATCATTGGTGTTTTTGATTTTAGCCATTCTGACAGGTGTAAGATGGTATCTCAGTGTTGTTTTGATTTGCATTTCCCTGATTGCTAAGGAAGTTGAACATGACCTTAAGTATCTTTTGGCCATTCGAACTTCTTCTGTTGAGAATTCTCTGTTCAGATCATTACACCATTTTATAATTGGGTTATTTAGAATTTTAATGTCTAGTTTCTTGAGTTCTTTGTATATTTTGGAGATCACATTAGAGACTTAACAGCACACCTGAAAGCTCTAGAAAAAAATCAAGTAGACTCATTAAGGAGGAGTAGAAGACTGGAAATAATCAAACTGAGGGCTGAAATCAACAAAATAGAAACACAAAAAACAATCCAAAGAGTCAATGAAACAAAGAGCTGGTTCTTTGAGAAAACCAACGAGATTGACAAACCCCTATCCAAACTAATCAAACGGCAGAGAGAGAACATGCAAATTAACAAGATCAGAAATGAAAAGAGGGACATAACCACAGACAAATTCCGAAAATCATTAGGTCTTACTACAAAAGCCTGTATGCCACAAAATTGGAAAATGTAAAAGAAATGTACATTTTTTTCAGATAAGTACCATATACTAAAATTAAATCAAGACCAGGTGAACAATTAAATAGACCTATAAGTCGTGAGGAAATAGAAGCTGTCATCAAAAACCTTCCAATCAAAAAAAGCCCAGGACCAGATGGTTTTAGTGCAGAATTCTACCAGACCTTTCAAGAAGAGCTAATACCTATACTTCTTAATGTGTTCCACATAATAGAAACAGGAGAGTCATTGCCAAATATTTTTTTATGAAGCTACAGTTACCCTGATACCAAAACCACACAGACTCAAACAAGAAAGAGAATTACAGACCAATCTTACTCATGAACATCAATGCAAAAATTCTCAATAAAATACTGGCAAACTGAATCCAAGAACACATCAAAAAAAATCATCCATGATGATCAAGTAAGCTTCATCCCAGAGATGCAGGGCTGGTTCAACATATGAAAATCTATCAATGTAATCCATTATAAAAATAAACTGAAAGAAAAAACCATATGATCATTTCAATAGGTGCTGAAAAAGCATTTGTCAAAATTCAATACCACTTTATGATAAAGGTCTTAGAGAGATTAGGGATACAAGGTTTATACCTAAATATAAGAAAAGCAATATACAGCAAGCCGACAGCTAACATCAAATTAAATGGAGAGAAACTCAAAGCGATTCCACTAAATTCAGGAACAAGACAAGGCTGTCCACTCTCTCCATAGCTCTTCAACATAGTGCTTGAAGTTCTAGCAATAGCTATAAGACAACATAAGGAGATCAAGGGGATTCGAATTGGAAAGGAAGAAGTCAAACTTTTGTTATTTGCAGATGATATGATAGTGTACATAAGTGACCCCAAAAACTCCACCAAGGAACTTCTACAGCTTATAAATACCTTCAGTGATGTGGCAGGATACAAGATCAACTCAAAAAAATCAGTAGCCTTCCCATACACAAAGGATAAAGAAACAGAGAGGGAAATCAGAGAAACATCACCTTTTACAATAGCCACAGATAGCATAAAGTATCTTGGGGTAACACTAACCAAGGAAGTGAAAGATCTATTTGACAAGAACTTTAAGTCTTTGAAGAAAGAACCTGAAGAGGGTATCAGAAAATGGAAGGATCTCCCATGCTCTTGGATTTGTAGGATCAACATAGTAAAAATGGCAATTCTACCAAAGGCAGTCTATAGATTCAATGCAATCCCCATCAAAATCCCAACAAAATTCTTCACAGACCTTGAGAGAACAATAATCAACACTATATGGAAAAACAAAAAACCCAAAACAATCCTGTACAATAAAGGAACGTCCGGAGGCATTACCATCCCTGACTTCAAACTATTACAGAGTCACAGTAATGAAAACAGCTTGGTATTGGCATAAAAACAGAGACATTGACCAATGGAATCAAATTGTAGACCTGGTTTTTAATCCACAAACATATGAACATCTGATTTTTGACAAAGAGGCTAAAATTATGCAATGAAAGAAAGAAAGCATCTTTAACAAATGGTGTTGGCATAACTGGATGTCAATATGTACAATAATGAAAATAGATCCATATCTATCACCATGCACAAAACTCAAGTCCAAACTGATTAAAAACCTCAATATAAATCTAATCACACTGGACCTGATAGAAGAGAAAGTGGGAAGTAGCCTCCAATACATGGGCACAGGAGACCACTTCCTACATATAACCCCAGTTGCACAGACAATAAGAGCAACAGTGAATAAATGGGACCTCCCAAAACTGAGAAGCTTCTCTAAAGCAAAGGACACAGTCATTAAGACAAAAAGGCAGCCCTCTGAATGGGAGAAGACCTTCACCAACCCCACATCAGACAAAGGTCTGCTCTCTAAAATATATAAAGAACTCAAGAATCTAGACATTAAAATTCTAAATAACTCAATTAAAAAATGGGGTAATGATCTGAACAGAGAATTCTCAACAGAAGAAGTTTGAATGGCCAAAAGATACTTAAGGACATGTTCAACTTCCTTAGCAATCAGGGAAATGCAAATCAAAACAACACTGAGATACCATCTTACACCTGTCAGAATGGCTAAAATCAAAAACACCAATGATAACCTATGCTGGAGAGGATGTGGAGTAAGGTGAACTCTCATCCATTGCTGGTGGGAATGCAAACTTGTGCAACCACTTTGGAAATCAGTATGGTGGTTTCTCAGGAAATTGGGAATCAACCTACCTCAGGATCCAGCAATACCAATCTTGGGAATATACCCAAGAGATGCCCAATCATACTACAAAAGCATTTGTTCAACTATGTTCATAGCAGCATTATTTGTAATAGCCAGAATCTGGAAACAACCTAGATGTCCCTCAATGGAAGAATGGATAAAGAAAGTGTGGCGCATCTACACATTAGAGTACAACTCAGCGGTAAAAAACAATGACATCTTGAATTTTGCATGCAAATGAATGGAAGTAGAAAAAACTATCCTGAGTGAGATAACCCAGACCCAAAAAGATGAATATGGTATGTGATCACTCACTAGTGGATTCTAGCCATAAACAAAGGACATTGAGCCTATGGTTCACGATCCTAGAGAACCTAAGTAATAAGGTGAATCCAAACAAAAACACATATAGATTCTCCTGGAAATTGGAAGCAGACAAGATCGCCAGGCAAAAGTTGGGAGCATGGAGTTGGGGTGGGTGGGGGAAGGGGTGAGAAGGAGAGAGAAGGGAGAAGGGGAGTATTGGGGAGAGCTTGGGGAAGTAGGATGGTTGAGATGGAGGAAGGACGGATATGGGAGCAGAGAAGAAGATATCTTAATTAAGGGAGGCATTGTGGGGTTGGCAAGTGGCTTGACTCTTGAGGGGGTCCCAGATGTCTAAGGGATGTCCTCAGCTAGGACCCTGGGCAGTGGAGGAGAGGGTGCCTGAACTGGCCTTTTCCCATAGTCAGGCTGATGACTATCTTGAATATCACCATAGAACCTTTGTCCGGTGACAGATGGAGATAGAGACAGAGACCCACATCAGAGTACTGGACTGAGCTTCCAAGGTCCAGTTGAAGAGCAGAAGGAGGGAGAAGATGAGCAAAGAAGTCAGGACCACGAGGGGTTGATCCACCCACTGAGACAGTGTGCCTGAACTAATGGGAGTTCACCAAAGCCAGCCAGAATGGGACTGAACAAGCATGGGATCAAACTGGACCCTCTGAATATGGCTGACAATTGGGGCAGACTGAGAAGCCAATGACTTCTGCTGGACGTCTCCCACGTCCCAGCTCTAACATATCAAATTGCAGAGGTCACACATCAGGTCAGGCCACCAAGTCCAGGGTGTTGCCATCTGAGAAGTCTGTTTTAGGATCTCTCCAGTGCCAACATCAACAAGATCATTGTCACCTTCTGTGGTTGGTGGGGGCTTGCTGCCTGGACCTTGATCCCCATGAGAAGAGTTAACATGATTACCACTGGGAGGGCCATCTGAAATAGATAAGCAGACAATACTTTCCTCAAGGGTCAGTCTCCCTTGGGCAGTGGTGATTTTTCTTTTCCTGTGTTTGAATTTAAGGGTTGTCCACCATAATCTCTTTATTGGTCATTTTGGTCTTCTCCATTGTCCTGAGGGGAGGGGAGAAATTTTCAGTTATGAGCAGGTAACCATATAGGCGTTTCCCTTGTCTTTGGTAAGACATATCCATATCCTCAGCGCTGTGTCAACAAGGGATCTGGGCCCCTCCATTGGTTAGTGAGAGGATCCTTCCACCTAACCTTTAGGCAGGGCCTCATTGGTAGGGATCTCCAATGTTTCTGGAATTTATTTTTTCACCTGATTTTTGAAAATTTAAAATATTGATTTTGCAGTTGTAGATGGGGGAGACTTCTCCCCCTTTTTGTTTTATAAGGACCTCTTTGAAGTACCGGTGATGTCTTTCGAAAATCACTTGACCCTGAGGGTTGTATGGGATCCCAATGGTTTGGGATATATTCTATCTGTGGGAGAATTCTTTTAATGTTTTACTTATAAAACAGAAGCTGCTGTCTGTCTTGACCTGTTGTGGTAGTCCCAATGTAGCCAAACATTGTAAGAAGTGGCTTTTGGCATGGGTTGCCTTTTACCCTGAGTGGGCAGTAACCCACCATGCCTTAGAGTACGTGTCTATGGTCACAAACATATATTTTAATTTGCCAAATGGAGGGTAATGTGTTACATCTGTTTGCCAGATGATATTGGGTCTTAACACTCTTGGGTTCATCCCCGGCCCTTGTAAAGGAGCGGGATGCACAAAAACTGTTGGCAAGTCTTACATGTATGAACAATTCTCTTTAATTCTGTTGTGGGGATCTGGGGGTTTATGTATTTGAGTCCACTCCAGTTGACATGAGTTAAGTCATGCATTTGGGTAGTATTTTATATGGGCAGAGCTGAGACCTCTATGAAATGGCTGAGGCTGCAGCATTCGCAGCAGCACTCCCTTGGGAAATGAGGCCAGGGAGGTTTTGGTGTTCTCTAAGATGTTGACTATATATGTGTTTTTTTCTACCTTCTAAGAGCAATCTGAGTTGTATTATTAAAGCAGAAATAGGATTTATATCCAATCTGATATAGGCATAGGGTAAGTGTGGCAGTAGGTTCACCAAATAAAAGCTGTCTGAATAGAGGTTGCAGGGTTCTGGGACCTCTTGTAGGGCAATATATATATGGCCATCATTTCCTGATATTGAGCAGATCCTCTACAAGAGAGAATTTTGATAATCTTTGTCTTGGTCTTCCCTTGCAGGGAAACTGCAAAGGTGGCCTCATTCTTCCTGCCATCTGTGCAAACAGTGAATGCTTGGAGCAGAGGCCCAGAAGAAAAGACTAAGGGGACCCTCCAGTGTAGTTCTTGATACAGCTTCACTAACCTGGGACTCCTTAAAGTGGGTGTCCAGGGTCCCCAGAAATCCCTCGAGGGAAAGGCTCAATCAAGAACACTGTCTGGCCACCCATTCTAAATCCTTAATTTTAAATGGAATTATTAATTTAGAGGAATCTTTTTCCATAATGTCAGAGGGATGTGTTCCTGATTTTTACGATTA
This sequence comes from Ondatra zibethicus, assembly GCA_004026605.1. Classification (NCBI taxonomy): domain Eukaryota; kingdom Metazoa; phylum Chordata; class Mammalia; order Rodentia; family Cricetidae; genus Ondatra; species Ondatra zibethicus. Next base: position 231,000 of record PVIU01000434.1, on the reverse strand, counting down.
TATCAGCTATTTGATTGACTAGAGAGTACACTCTGGGAGTGCCTCCCAGGGTGGTGTGTGCCCATTCTAGTGGTTGTGACTGCTGAACAATGGCAGTCAGCATGGTCTTTTGTCCTAATAATATACAGCCTTGGATTGGAATGTTAGGATTATGTCTAGCCAAAGAAGCCTGATGGAACCCATCGACAAATTCAGTGAGTGCCTGATGACCCTCAGGGGGCAAGGAAATGATCTCATAAGGTTGCTCCCCTTTTAGGAGATCATATACCACATCTAGTCTCTCAGTCTCTGCAGACAACCAGGGCCTTACCTAGTTCATTTCTCCCAATGTCTTTTGTAACCCTGATAAAGTGAGAGGCTCAGGCAGGATTAATTGGGGTCCATTCACTTTGGCTTGAGTGAGTGTTAATTGGGATCCCAATAAATGAAATGGGGGCACCTTTTGTATTTTGTTTGGGGTGATTTTAAAGCCATGTTGTTGGAGGATATAAACAATAGTGGTTACCCAGGGAGCTAGCCCTGATTCCTCCAAATGCCCAATGATCATATCATCCATATAAACATATAGGAGGGTATTATCTTTGTCAAAATAAGGAGAGAGGATACTATACAAATATTGTTAGCAAAAGGATAGACTATTGACCATCCCCTGTGGGAGTACAGCCCATTCACATCTCTCATCAGGTCTAGAGGAGTTAACTGTAGGAATGGAATGGAAAAGGCAAACTTTTCACAATCCTCCCCATGAAGAGGAATTGAGAAGAAACAGTCCTTTAGATCAATTACAGTGAGGTGAAACTGGGAGGAGATTGCTGGGACCCAAGGTAAGCCCCTTAAAGGGGCCCCTACTAGCTCCATACAGGCATTGATTGCTCATAGGTCCTGGAACATTCTCCAGGTCCCATTAGGCTTGTGTATCACAAACACAGGGCTGTTCCAGGGACTCATTGAGGGCCTTATCCGTCCTTCTTTAAGCAGATTTCTGGTGATTTCCTTGAGCATCTTAAGTTTAAGTTCAGGTAATGGCTACTGCTCCATCCATACTGACTTACCAGGTGCCCACCTAATAGGGGGGACCCTAGGGGTAGTTGCCTCTACTTTTGGGGGTGAATTCAGGTGCTGGGGGTCTGCCTGATGACTCAGTTTTATCATCATAAAAGGCTAGGAGGTCAGTGGTAATAACAGCATCCATTTGTCCTAACAAATCTTGTCCCAGGAGGTTTGCAGACAACCCCTATAGGATCAGAGGCCTGAACTTTCCTTTGTCTTCATCCAGCCCCACCCAAGTGTATATTCATTTCATCCTGGCAAGGATTGGTCCCCCTTATTTGTCCCCTTCCCCTCTCCCATTTTATCCTTTCCAGGGCAGCTGGGGGCATAAGAAGGCAGCCATTCCTCATCACAGACAATATCTACTTTCCTTTTGTCTTTGCCTCTGCCTACCATATTCCTTCCCCCTGGGACAGCTCTTCAGTAAATTGTGCCCATTTGTGTTCTTCCCCTGTATGTCTCCTCTTCTCCCATTCTTTTGGTTAATTTACCTTTGAATTCTTCAGATCTCTCCTGATATTTGACTGTTTCCTGCTCCTCACCTATCTCCTTCTCCCCTGACCTCCTAGCAAGTTATTTTCAGATTCTTTAGATCTCTCCTGGTCTCTGACCTTTTCCTTATCTGCTGTTGGAGGAGTCAGAGTTTCAGGGTAAAACCATGCCTTAAGTGCCACAATAGTTGGATAGAATCCCAATGGTGGGGGTATATCAAAGTGTTTTTCCCTTTCTCTGGCCAGAGTCTCCACCTGGTTCTAAGTGTCCCATGAGAAAAGATTCCTGGTGGGTACCCAGGGGGCCAGGGTAATTATATCCTCACATGCCTGTTCTAACAATTCCAGGCCTCGGGAGAGTAGCATACATCTCAATGCCTAATGTGCTGGATCAATTTTGTGTGAAGTTGCATTACCCATGGTGGGGTTCCACTCACCTTGATGACTGCTCTGCCCTGGGACCAGTCATCCCACATTTGGGCACCAGTTGCTAGGCCTCCTTAGCCTCCTTATTCCCCAGGAAAATGTCAGTGTGCTATCCACCTATTCTGCAGCCCCACAATGCAGGACATTCAGATGCGATAGGCAGTCGAGTCAAAGCAGGAACTCAGTTTATTAGCGTGAGCATCAGCTTATATAGGTTAAGTGACATCCTGTGATGTGGGGATACCTCCAGGCAAAGAGAGACAGCCAAACCCTCCCTCTGGCTGGAGTGTCTACCTAGATTTTGCTGTCTCATCCTCACTCGGTACGCTCAAATTCGAGCCAGGCTTTTCTCTGTCCTCCAGGTCTCTAGGTACAGGCCCTGAGATAATGTTGACCTAACAACCACTAACTTGGGAAGAGGCAGGATTGCTCCAAGCCATTGAGCCATTTGAACAGGAACTATGGACTAGGAAAATGAAATAAAAACCCAAGCAAAAAATTTTAGTGAATGCCAGTTCTAAGACAGCGGGTTCTGGGAAAAATATTTTTACAACTGCATCTTTGATGTAGTCACTGAATCCTACTATCTTTGTCTGAACAGATTGGCCATCTCCCCATCCCCACAGCAAATACCTAGGCCCACATCTGTGATTTTTATGGATTATCATTCCCTTCTTCCAGGAGCAAAGTTGTAAGTCCAAAGAAATGAAGCAACTTGACTCTTTTGTTGAGTGGGAAATGAAAGTAGAGTCTGGGGCTGGATGATTCAGTCGAAGAAAGAAGGCAGATCTCAGATTGAGAAAATAAACTAGAAGCATTGGGGTAAAGCAATGGAAAGTGTGCTAAGTAGGGAGTTTTTTCTACATACTATATACAGATAGATGATAACATATAATATCTTATGCCCTATATCAAGTACATCACAGTGCATGGTAAGAATCTAATGGGTGAGTTGCAACAAATAAACCAGGAACATTATTTCCATAGACTACAGTATGGAAGGTTGTTAGAATGTTGTCCTCAGAGCATGACATCCACTATCATTTCATCAGAAAGTAGTTCATAGTAAGACATGAAAGAACATCAAGATTGGGCCTGTGAGCGTTCTCTTATAGAAGGTGAGGAGGGTTATCAGACCCACACCTAAGATCTTAGTTTTGCTTTGTTGCACATTCCAGCAGCGCTTAGAATCTTATGGTCCCAGGAGATGATACAGAATATTGTGTGGAAGGTTACCTGACACATGTTGACAGCTCTGAGAAGCCATCATCCATATGCAAGCCTTTCTAGTGGGGTATCACCTTGTGATCATCCACACTTGGGATTTGCAAGTAAACCTAGTAAACTCATTGGTTTGCCAAGTTTGACTTTGGTTGAACAGTAACCTGGTCTGCCGCTGGCACTTTCTGTAGTGTGAACAGGTGCATATTTATACCTCCCCAGGGGAAAAAAATCACTGAACCATTGTTCCACCTGTGGTTATGTAATAGAGCAGTTGACAAAATCTACTACATACTACCGTGTTTACATAATGAAATATATGGAACATGAGGGCATGTATCCCATAGAGCGATGATCTATGTGAACATACTTTTATTATTCAATTGTCTTCACTGAAACAAGTTTAGAATTCCAGGAGACTGGTCCAGTAGCTCATCACAGGAACTTTCAAATAGGCTATTTTCAATAGATAATTCACATCCCGAGACAACTTTTAACTTGTTATCTTCAAATACTCCTGTTGTTCCTTTAACCATCCTTGAAATAGTATATCCTGATCATCATCCAAACTTAACCAAGCACCACCTAGAAATAGCAACCTTAAACCAATTTCTCTCACCTGAACACAATCAAAACAGTAGAGCACTAATTCCTACTGTGTGGGTCACGACCCCTTTAGGGGTCCATATCAGATAGTTACATTACAATTCATACCAGAAGCAAAAATTATAACATGAAGTAGCAACAAAATAATTTTATGGATGGGGGTCACCACACCATGAGGAACTGTATTAAAGGGATGCAGCCTTAGGAAGGTTGAGAGCCACTGTTTTACAGTTTGTGTTTTTCCCTACCCTGACAGGAAATACCTTCAGCTCTTTCCCATCAATGAGACACATTGGGGACATTTAGATAACACCTGGCATTTGATAATAGTGTCTAATGTTCACATAAATACCTGACCACATCCATGCTGTTTTGCCTCCTTTTGCTTTGTCCTGCACATCATCCTTGACTGCTCACTTTCCCTAGTCTCCTGTTTTTGTCCCATCTGTTTCAGATTGCTCAATCATTCTTAGAAATCCATAATTAGCGACTTTTTGGTACAGAGCAGTGTACCTAGTTACAAATGTTACAATGCAGAAAATAATTGAACTAAATCTTACTTAATATTACAGGAAGACAGGCTATAAAGGGACTACCATGAAGTATTTCTGAAACTTTGACAGTAAGGGCAGTGTGAGAAATTTTGAAGCGTTATCAACATGCTTTGGTTTCATCTGTGAGGTTTCTCTAGGCAGCAGAGCCTCAGGACCCGCATGCTTTACTATGGTATAACTGAATATATTTGCATATCAAGAATAAGATTAGGTTAATCCAAAAAGAAGTGGTTAGTCTTAGAAGAAAGAAAACATGGCAGGTTTTGGCAGATACAACTAGAGGTAACCTTTGCCAAGACCCCTGGCAATGTCTGTATTATGAATGTGAATACAGAGAGTTCTGGCCTCTCTAATCCCTGTCTGGCCCTTCTGACAAGTCTTTCCCCATTGTGATATTGCTGTGCCATCTGTGTTGGACTGGTGCCCTAGAGAGCCAACTCATTGCTGTCCCTTTATTTAAAGTCTGTGCCCGGCAGCCATCTTTCTATTTATGATTCAGTTCACTCTCTGTCACAGAGAAATATGAAGCTATGTATGCAATGCGAATATCAAAGGCCCTGTGACAAATGTATTCTTCTAAATGCATTATAAACAGGAAGTCCCTACTCTTGAAAATCCTGGTGAAAATATGCAAAGTAAACCTTAGTATCTTAGCTTTTTAAGCATAAGGTTCAATGGCATTAATTGCACCCACATTGTTGTATAAGCATTCTCCATATCTATTCATTCTTTTTCTCTTGAAAAACATCAACTGTTTCCATTAAAATGTTCTCACTCTGCCCTGGCCCTTGGTGTGTGTGTGTGTGTGTGTGTGTGTGTGTGTATGTGTGTGTGTCTGTGTATGGTGTGAATGGTGCTACATATGTGCCACAGCATGTATGTGGAGGTTTAAGGACAACCCTGGGTGTTGGTCTTTACCTACATTGTTTGAGACAGGATCTCTTGTTCATAGCTGTGTACAGTAGTTGCCCATGAGTTTTTAGGGGGGTCCTACTGTCTCTGTCACTGCCTGCTGTCTTTTTAAGTGCTAGGCTTACAGGTGCACACTACTGTGTACAGCTTAGTATAGATTTGGGGATCTGAATTTATACCCTCATGTTTGTACACCAAACCCTTTACTCTTGAACCACCAATTTGGCCCCCAGACTTCCTTTCTTTTCAAGACTACTGTCCCATAGTATACACCTCTACCACATTTTTCTTCTTTAAAACCTTTGTATTTGGATACTTGCTTTCCTTATGCTCTTTTGGTTGTCGTGATTAATGCTGCTATGATAGTTGGTGTATAAATACATCTGTTTTAAGAATGTGGGTTTTGTGAATCTGCCCATGATAATAAATCTGTAGTTTGTGCTCTATGAAATCAAATTGCTGAGCCTTCAAGATCCAAAACTGGAGCAAATGTATTAGGGTAAGTGAAGCTTTAGATGAGTTATTGTTATTATTATTACATGGAAGGACCTTAGAATGTATAAGACTGGTGTTGGCAAATTAGTTTTCATGGTAATAGCGGGTACTTTGCAGACATAAGAGAAGGATTTTCTCTTTCTACAAGCTATTCAAATGCTGCTGAGATTCATGTTTATCTCTCACAAAGTAGAATCCGTATGTGGCCTGACATTGTTTCTCTTCTCAAATTGAGTTAATTTGCCAAATGTACAGTTGTTAATCTCAATAGAACATGATGTTATTCAGAAATAATTATTGCCATTAAAATGCATCTTCTGATCTTATGTTGAAGGATGTCTCTGAAATAAGACCCTTCAAAAGGAAATGAGAGCATTTTCTGTGCTGACTTTCAACAGCTCAGATGTACTCAATTTCCTTTTTATATTTGTGCTTTATTTTGTCTAGCAGATAATTCCTCAGTCTCAGTCCTCCCTCCCTGAAACCCCATTTAGCCTTTCTATAGCAAATTAGATACCCAGGAGGAGAAAGCACCATTCACTGTTTGAGTTGACTGAAGCTCATGCAATTAGACAGTCACTGGGGCTTACTAGTACTTACATTTAAAGTCATGAGGCAAACTGGAGAGGGAGGCACCAGTAACAGAGGTGCCTGATACGCTTGATTTTCTTCCCATTTTTCCTAAAGCTAACCTTACAATCATGGTGTTTACTTCTGGATGGACTTCCCACATACTCAAAGAATCAAGACTAATTTTCTCATTTTATTTTCTAAAGCTGCACGGATAAACGAGTCTTTTTAAAAACTCATTTTTATCATATTTAATTTTTGTGTGTTTGTGTGACTGGGAGCATAGCACATTTATGAGGTCACAGGAGAAGCTGCAGGAGTCAGGCCTCTCCTCCCACCACATGGGTCACAGGGATTGAACTCAGGCTATCAACTTTAGTGGCGAGCACCTTTAATGGCTGAGTCATATCGCTGGGCCTGACTTTTGATCAACAACCTTTGTTTTAAAGTGCAGTGATAGAAAAGGACCAGTAAGTGTTGTTCTGAACTGCTTAGTGTCTCAACCATTGGGAAACTTGAACCTAAAACTTCTTTGAGATCCTATATTCCCTCAGTCAGAATAGCAAATGTCGAGAATTTTTTGACAGCTAATGGTGATGAGTATGTGGAGAAGGATACTTATTCCCGGCTGGCAGAAGTGTAAACGAGTCCTGCCCTATGGAATAATTATGGAAGTTTCTCAAAACACTAAAAATTGATCCACCACAAGACTCAGCTCTCCCAATGGCCTTTTATCCAAAAGATCCTTACCAAAAAGATACCACACATCTTCTTACTCACAATAGCTATGGAAGGGAATTAGCCCAGATATCTGCCCAGGGATGAATAGATAATGAAAATGTGGTACATATTCACAATGGACTTTTGCTCAACCCAAAATCAAAATGAAATCACTGTATTTCCAGGAAAATTGATGGAATTGGAAATATTGCATGTTTTGTCTCCTATGTAGACCCTAGACTTCAATCTTTATATATGTGTGGACCCTAAACTTTACTCTTTATATATGTGTGAACCCTAGACTTTAATCTTTATATATGCATGTGTCCTAGTTAGGTTTCTATTGCTGTAGTAGACACCATGATGAATGCAACTCTCAGAGGGAAGGGTTTATTTTATTTTATAACTTAAAGTTGATCTTGAAGGGAAGTCAAAACAGGAACTTAAAGCAGGAACTGAAACAAAGGCCATGTAGGAATGCTGCTTACTGGCTTGCTCTTCATGTCTTGCTCAGTTTGCTTTTTGATGGAACTCAGGACTACCTGCCCAAGCATGGCCCAGCCCACAATGGGCCGAGCCCTCCCACATTAATCATTAATTGAGAAAATGTTCTAGATTTGCCTACAGCAATTCTGATATAGCTAATTCCTCAGTTAAGACTTCATCTTCCTAGATTACTTTGCCAACAGACCAAAAAAAAAATAGTAATCAGCAGCGTGCACTTATATAGGTGTGGGTGTAGGTCAAGAAACCAGAGAGATAATGCAAGTGAGATTATAAACATGCTCATAGTTTGCCCCCTTAATGGTCACACAGGCTTCAAACTCTGAGAACATGTATCTGACTCTTAACCCTGTTTTGCCCCAAACCCAAGTCTCCTCACACGCATACTATCTTAATTACCATCAGCAATCGCATGCACACAAACAGCTGGATATCGAGTCTTCCTAAGGAAAGAAGAGGAGTAATACACTAGCCATAAAGGCAACTTTGCTACATGTAGCTGTTCATAGGATGTGTCCAGTTTGTCATGTCTGTAGACAAAACTGCCCCTGCTGCTACTGTGGGCCTTTAGAGTTGCAGTTTGCTGCCAACTTTATTCATAAATCAGAACCAAGAAGGCAAAATAGGTTTATTCTTACCTATGACTACTGATAAGAACAAGAACTTATTACTATTGGCCATTCTGCTTTGACAACTTGACTTCTTTAAAATGTCATAACTCATCACTTCTGATATGAAATGGTGAGGGAAAGACTTTTGTAGTAGTAGTAGTAGTAGTAGTAGTAGTAGTAGTAGTAGTAGTAGTAATAATAAGGAATGAAAAGCAGCAATCAGGACTATTGCCTATGGATAACTTATTGGAGCAATGCTGCTTTATATCCACCCCTTCGGTTTTTTTTTTACAACAATTTTATAGACTAAAACATTTTTTCCTTCTTTTACAGATGAGAAAAACTAAATGACATATCAAGTAATTCAGGGAGGTTGGGCGTCAAATCTACATGATCTGTTGAAGAACTGGCTCTTTCCACCCCCTTGCCATGTGAGTTTACTCATTACCTTGTCTATGGTGTGTATAAATCCCAGACAACAGGTAACTTAAGGGAGACTTGTGAGGGCACTGTGCCAGTTACTTTTTCCATTGTGTGTGTAAATCCCAGACTACAGGTAATGTAAGGGAGAAAGGATTTATTTTGGCTTACAGCTTGTGGGAAACTGCCTGCCAGAACAGAGAAGACATATAAGTGGGTGGATCCATGGAAGTTGGAGTAAATTGTTGGCTACTGCAGCCATTTGCAAGGGACCAGCCCTGACAAAAATACCACTTGCCAGCGTAGGGGGGTGGGAAATCATAAAAATTAGTAAAGAATACAAAGATGCATTTAAAAATAATAAAACAGAGAAGCATAGGATAGTATTGGGAGGGAGTTCCAGTGAATACTGAAATCCACCTGCATTTAATTTACAATTGGTTAAAATACCCCTGACCCCAAAAGGTAAGAGTAAGTGCAATAACATGATACTAGGAAATGAACAACCAATTGAAGGTTGTGGGATACATTCATAGTTAAACATTCTGTTGCTAGAACAAAACAAGTCACGCTCACACCCTAGACCAAAACACTCTGTAGGCAAACCACTCCCTGGGTGGAATCCAATGTTATTTCCTTAAGAGAAGTGGAACTTAGATCCTTAGGCTTTTGTTTGGAGTAGAAACATATCTAATTCTCTAGACCTGAAATACAAGGTCTGGATATTAGCCACATCTGTTGACAATAACCTTGAGAGAGCAGAATTCTCTGATCTAAATCTAGGTGTGACCTTAGTTTGACGTAGAAATACAATAACCTTGATGAAATAGAGATAAGTTCCAACTATCTGACCTTTGGTCAAGGTGGAAATAGGCTCACATTTTTGGGCTTCCACAGTGAATGGCAGCTGTTTGCTCTTGCAGGAATGGGTCGAGAAGCAGAGGCATACCAACCCCTAGTAACCCACCATTTTTTAAAGTTGGGCTCCATATACTGAAGCCTTATAACCTGTGCAAACAGCATTGCTAGCTGGGAACCAAGTGTTCAAACACAGGAGCCTGTGGGGGACATTTTATACCTAAACAATAAGAAGCAAGGGAGATCCAGATTAATCTACATCACTTTATCTCCATGTTTTTAAAAATATTTGTGTGTGTGTGTGTGTTCTACATTTGTTCTGTTAAGAAAACTTTTACTATGGTTCCACTGATAAGCAACTTAAGGAGCTGGAGGGAAGGGTATTTAAAGATTAGGTATGAGAAAGATGAGGGATGAATGATTACAATACTTCTGATGATTTGAGCTGTTCAGAACTATGAGGAAAACTTTGAATAAAGCCAGAGAGGACTGTGGACTCCTCCTGCTGTCTAATTGGATGTTCATACTTAAATAAACTTATAGCATTGAATGATGTATTGTTTTCTTACACTCTCAGCACAATGAATTAGGGAAATGACAATTTATGTCTCAATAGAATTGTATTAAATGGTAAAGATGGTTTCCCCAATATAATCTTTCAAGTGCCGTTGGACTTCCAAGTCTACATGGTATTCTACTCTGTAAACATTGGGAAAGTAATGGAGATGAAATGGACTCATTTCCTTTAGCTCAATGCCTCATTTCCCTCTCTGGTCTTGCACTACGGTTCTGACTAGGAAGATGATCCTTATAGGAAAGGAAGCAGAAACACAGTATGTAAGCGTAATGAACTGAGAGAGAAATAGAATTATGAACATGTTCTAAATCCATTCATCCACTCATTCATCCATCCATCATCTGTCTGTCCATCAGTCTGTCTATCTGTCCATCCATCCATCCATCCATCCATCCATCCATCCATCCATCCATCCATCCATCCACAAGGGACCATAAATTGAGTTTATCTACCATGATTTCAATGTTTGTGTATATGGAAAGAAACCTACATGACACAAGATTAGTAAGTGGCTTCTAGGGGCATGTAAGATGTGTGACAGAAAAGAATGATTTGCTTTACTTTGAGGAAGAATGTGCAGAGAAGAAGGACCCACAAATTAGAAAGTGGGATTCCTGAGATTAGAACTGCGATTACCATTGTCCTCTATTGTCTGGTTGGCTGGATGACATGGTGGTTGCAGGGAAGAAATCTCAATGGTCCAGAGCACTTATTAAGTAGCTAAGAAGTTGAGACTGGTGGTTTTAGTTGTCAGCTTGATACAATCTAGAATCACCCAGGACAAGGGCCTTTGAGAATGTCTGTGAGGGATTATTTAAATTATGTTAATTGATGTGGGAAAAGTCATCCACTGTGGGTGACATCATTGCCTGGGTTTGGGATCCTGAACAGCGTAAGAGTAGAGAAAGTCAGCTGAGCACTAGCACACAGCATTCTTTACTCTTAACGTTGGATTAAATGTGACCAGGTGCTTCAAGCTTCCAAGGCCTTGCCTTCACCACCATGGCTATAGCCTGTACTCCTGAGCTAAATAAACCTTTTCCCTCACGTCAAGATATTTAATCCCAGCCACAGGAAATAAAACTAAGGCAGAAATAATACTAGGAAACTGACTTTTCTGCCTTTCACAAAACTATCTAGAATAGATCTAATAAAGTTTAAATAATTAAATAAACAGATCTTGTAAAATGGCTTTTCTTTTTATGGGAAGATTAAAAGATAGGAAAGCACTCACTGTGGCTGTGTCTTCAGTGCTCTTGTAACTTAAATAACATCCACTCCAAAACATTTTATGGATGTTTGGTTCTTCTAATGTCTTGCCTTAAAGAAAAGCTGCATATCTTTTCTAATTTGGGAAGCTTTGTTAGATTAATATGCAGTTTTCAGTTTACATTGGTATCTATAGTACTCAATTTGGGAGATACATTATATTAATAATTTCATCATCACAGATCTGAATAGTAGGAATAATTACTCATAAAGTGTGATTTGAAGGGTGTAGTAGGAGGCCGCTTGTTCATTTCCCGGCCTCCCAGACTCCTGAAATAACCACACAGAAACTGTACTAATTAAATCACTGCTTAGCCAATTACTTAAGCATATTGCTAGCTAGCTCTTACATCTAGAATTAACCCATCTCCATTATTTTATATTTGACCATGAGGCTCATGGCCTACCAGCAAGGTTTAAGCATGTCTGTCTCTGGCAGTGGCTCCATGGCTTCTCCCCTGACCCCGCCTTCCTTCTCCCAGCATTCAGTTTAGTTTGCCCTGCTTAGCTCTGTTCTACCCTATCAGGCCAAGCCAGTTTCTTTATTAACCAGTGGTATTCACAGCATACAAAGGGAAAATCCCACATCAGAAGGGCACTGCTTAATTTCAGGAATTTGTATCATTTAATTCTATTTAGTTCAGCTTTTACTGAATGACTTGTACATTTACTAAGAAAGAGAGACACAGCTACATACTTATATTTCTGTTTGCAGAATCACACAGTGAGATATACTGCTTGTCCATTTGCACATAAGTCAGAAAAATATAGCAGTGTTGAGACTGGCTGTGGCTAGCAGGCATAAGGAAAGGAAAGGACCTACTGGGTCCTTTAGCTGATCCATGAAGGGACCCATAGGGAGCCATAGTGTGAGAAGGGATGTGGAAGGAGCAGACACACAAAAGCAAGGAGCAGAGCCCATTAGCTACACTTTAATATCCCCTCAGTACAGTGGTTCTCAACCTTCCTAATGCTGCGACCCTTTAATACAGTTTCTTATGTTATGGTGACCACCAGCCATAAAATTATTTCTGTTGTTACTGCATAATTATAATTTTTCTATGTTTATGAATTGTAATGTAATATCTTATATGCAGGATATCTGATATGTGACACCCAAAGTTTCGCAACCACAGGTTGAGAACCACGGTCTCAGCATCTCTTCAGAACACTCATCTGTGGTGACTAGCTTCATCTCTCAAATCCCATGAGCCCATGGAAAGTTCATGAGTCCCACGCACTCTTTATGATAACAGTACCACTGTTGGGGAGGATGTTCTGTGATGCCATTGTTGCAGGGTTCCTCATTTGCATGAAATCCTTCCAAGAGTTTCTATCAATATTTCATTCCTTTTGAAGGTGGATACCAAGTGATGTGAAATTCAGAACCCACAAAACTTCAGTTTTCCCCTAGATACCATTTATTTTGTGATGTTCCCATGACCCAGTCAGGAGACATAGAGTAATTTGTACAGGGAATAATTGCTACAGTGATTTCTTAACTATAATGGGAAGTCATGAGAATTGTTGAGTGAAAAGTGAAAAGAACTTTAAAGGCTACTAAATAGCTGGTGTGGGGACTCAGTGGGGGAAACCCTAATGAAGGACAAACCTGGAAAAGGCATCCTTCCTTCCCTGACCTTTCCTCCAGAAAGCATGGAGCGGTGCTTAATTGGATGGGGAATGGCTGCTGCCCTTTACAGAGTGGAGAAGTCTTTTGAAACACGAAACCTCCCCAAAGGTCCCTTGGGAGCTGTATATGAGTTGATGCCAGGCTGGTGGCACTTTACAGAGAGGTGTCTACTGAGCGTGCAGGTCAGTCATATATGGGTAGTATCTCTCAGTGCCAACCAGCGAGCACCCCAGGAGCCAGGTTCCTGGAAGCTAGGTGCAGTGGAGGAGGCAGCAGATGCAGGTGTCTACCCAGAGGAGTACCATGGAAACAAAACACCTTTCTCCTGCTGGGTCCTTCCTGAGTCCTCTTCCGGCAAAGTTAGATTACATCATCATCCAAGCCAAAAACAAGGAATATAAGATACAGGTTAGTTATGGCAAAAAATAAGAACTGAAAGGCAATCCGCCGCTAATCGGCATATGGAGGTTCCACATGTAAGTCATGTTTGTTACCACATTCAACGTTCCTCAGATGCCTTTCTTTTTCAAGCAACAGCTATCAGCATGAGACACTGATCACTTTAGGGATTCCTCATTGATTGGATGCACAGGCATTTGGATCTACTGTGAGAAAGGCCTGTAAGAGAGGCTACGAGACTGCCTGAGGTCAGCTGGTCCACAAAGGACAGGAGACACTCTACATCATGTTACTGTTTTCACTTCCTGGTGAGTCATCAGCAATCACCTTTTGTCTTAGCACCAGAGAGTTCTAATTGCATTAGACCTGAAAAACAGAATATAAACCTTAAAAGTGTGTGTTAGGAATTTAATGCAAATATTGTAATTCTGTTAGGTTTAGCCCTTACACTTCCAGATTATGGTATAAACTGTCATCATTCCCCAAGGATTTAGCCACCCATCAGCCCGATGGGTTTGGCCTTATCTTTAGCATCAGTGTGTGTGTGAAGGCATGAATGTGAACACAAAATTTTGAAACAAGCTGCATCTCTTTGTAAAAGTTAATTGAATTTTTAAGTACACAGGGTTTTATTTGCTCAATCCTAGATTGGCATATTGAATGCTATTCTTGTGATTTCCACTAGATGACAGTGTTGTTTTGATTTCATTATTTTCCTTGGCATGGCCCTTCTAGGGCAGTGCTGCATTATGAAGAAATTACAGAGTTGACCATTCTTCCAGAGAAAATAGCTCCTAAATCAGAAAATGTACCAATTTAGCAACACCTTCGGGAGCCACCCAAGTCTACCTTTGTAACAACCCTAAAATGATTCTGTCTGTTTTCAAGAAAATATTTCACACTGAACTCTTTCCACTGCTGTTTAAAATCTTAACTATATCCTCTGTTCTCAATGGAGCTGAAGCAGACCATCTTCTTATACATAAAAGCTTTTCCAAAAACCGAAGACCAACAGAAATGTGTTTCCATATGTATTCTTACCCCACTCTCTCTTATATCCCTCCCATGCTATCCCCCAAGTTCCTTTCCAATACACACGACTTTACCCACCCCAATAACACACACTAATTTTACCTGGAGTAGTCTGGGTGATAATGGGTTTGGAACTGTCAACTGGAGGTGGTGGGCTCACTATTATGGACTCAACTGAAGACAATGACTGTTCCTGTCTCAGAATACATCAGTGGCCAACAGCTCATCAGGAGGCACATGGACCCATGATATATCTTCAATCCATGATTCAATGTTGACAGGCCCAGTGGTGTGCAGGACTAGGGCGAGCAAGCCATAGTTGCTTTGAGATTGTGTTCGCAGTGGCTGTGTCGTGAACTGAACACAGATTTTTCCCAGTCATTTTCCCTGTCTTCCAATTCATCCATTCTATTTGTCCCTCTTCCATGATGTTTTCTGACTTTAGAGGTAGTCAGATAAACATCCTGTTTAGGGCTCAGCATTCAACCATCACTGATTCTCCACACCGTGGGCAGCTATGCACTGCTGCATTTTTATCATTCACACCAAAGTAAAGCTTCTCTGATTGAGGCTAAGAGTAGCATTTGTTTATGAGAATAAGCATAGACACTTAGGTCATTTGGTGCCTTGCCAATTGAGAAAAAAACTAGTAAATTTGACCCTAAGACTTATAATCTCCAGAGCTATAGATTTTTGATGGGGTTTACAGTACTCAATATTTCCCTCCTCTGTATGGGGCCTAAAATTCAAACTGAGGACAATTAGTCACCACATAAAAGCCATGCACCAGTAGGCATATCTTGACTAGCAGGTTGGGATTATAGTTCCTAGGGTCCACAGGTGTGTTACACCATGATGCCTTTTTTGCACCAGCAGCCTCCACAGTAACTTCTGCCATTAAGAAAAGCTAGCTATATAGGAGAAAGTTTAAACTCTGGAACTACGAGAGGGAAAGTAGGGAATACAATAAAGATACAGGCATGGAATTTCCTAAATAGGACTCTGGAAATTCAGGAAATAAGTTCAACATCTGACACAGAGTAGGACTTCACATTGTAGGAAGTTTCTGAATAGTGAAGGAAACTACCAGCTGAATGGAAAGGCAACCAACAGAATGGGAGAACAACTCTGCCAGCTATACATCCGACAGAGGATTGCTATCCAGAATATACAAAGAACCGAAAAACTCACACGTCAATAGACTAAACAATCCAATTGAAAAATGGGCTTGGGAACTGAAGCGTGTTCCCAAAACAATGTTAAATGCTAAAACTTCAAAAGTGTTCAAGATCATTAGCCACCAGAGAAAGGCAAATTAAAATGACTACAAGATTCCATCTTATCCCAGTCAAAATGGTTGTTATATATATATATAAAATGGTTGTTATATATATATATAAAATGAATGATAGCAGGTGCTGGCAAGGCTGTGAGAAAAGCAAATCCCCATTGTTAATTTGGGGGCGAGTATAGACTAGTGCTTAAAAAGCTGGAAAACAGAATGTATAACAGAATGTATAACTCAGCTATACCACTCCTGGTCATATACCCAAAGGACTCTATATCCTATTACAGAGATACAAGCACATTCATGTCCATCACTGCTCTATTTAATGTAGATAGGACAAGGAAACAGCTTAGATGCCTGTGGTGGCTTGAAAGAAAATGGCCCCATAGGGAGTGGCACTATTAGGAGGTTTGTGGCTTTGTTGGAGTAAGTGTGGCCTAGTTGGAGGAAGTGTGTCACTGTGAGAGTTGACTTTGAGGTATCTTATGCTCAAGCTATGCTCAGTGTGGACCACAGGTCACTTCTTGTTGCTTATACATCAAGATGAAGAGTCTCAGCCACTTCTCCAGCACCATGTCTGCCTGCATGCCACCATGTCCTTCCATGACGATAATGAACTAAAACTCTAAAAGTGTAAGCTACCTCCAATTATGTGTATTGCTGGATCCCGAGGTAGGTTGACTCCCAGTTTCTTGAGAAACCACCACACTGATTTCCAAAGTGGTTGCACAAGTTTGCATTCCCACCAGTAATGGATGAGTGTTCCCCTTACTCCACATCCTTTCCAGCATAGGTTATCACTGGTGTTTTTGATTTTAGCCATTCTGACAGATGTAAGATGATAGCTTAAAGTTGTTTTGATTTGCATTTCCCTGATTGCTAAGGAAGTTGAACATGACCTTAAGTATCTTTTGGCCATTTGAACTTCTTCTGTTGAAAATTCTCTGTTCAGTTCAGTATCCCATTTTTTATTTGGGTTATTCAGGATTTTAATGTCTAATTTCTTGAGTTCTTTATATATTTTGGAGATCAGGCCTTTGTCTGATGCGGGGTTGGTGAAGATCTTCTCCCATTCAGTAGGTTGTCTTTTTGTCTTAATGACGGTGTCCTTTGCTTTGCAGAAGCTTCTCAGTTTCAGGAGGTCCCATTTATTCATTGCTGCTCTTATTGTCTGTGCTACTGGGGTTATACGTAGGAAGTGGTCTCCTGTGCCCATGTATTGCAGGCTACTTCCCACTTTCTCTTTTATCAGGTTCGGTGTGATCAGATTTATATTGAGGTCTTTAATCCGTTATGTGATCAATTTTTGAGAAGGTTCCATGAGATGCTGAGAAGGTATATTCTTTCTGTTTAGGTGGAATGTTCTATAGATGTCTGCTAAGTCAATTTGATTCATTACATCTGTTAGTTAAATTTCTGTCTGGTTGACCTGTCCATTGATGAGACAGGAGTGTTGAAATTGCCTACTATTAGTGTATGGGGTTTGATGTGTGTTTTGAATTCTAGTAATGTTTCTTTTATATATGTGGGTGCTTTTATATTAGGGGCATAGATATTCAGGATTGAGACTTCAACCTGTTGAATTGTTTCTGTTATGAGTATAAAGTGTCCTTCTCCATCTCTTCTGATTGATTTTAGTTTGAAATCAATTTTGTTAGATATTAGTATAGCCACACCCACTTGTTTCTTAGGTCCATTTGATTGGAAAACTTTTTTCCAACCCTTTACTCTAAGGTAGTGTCTGTCTTTGAGGTTGAGGTGTGTTTCTTATAAACAGCAGAATGTTGGATCTTGTTTTCGTATCCATTCTCTTAACCTGTGCTTTTTTATAGGTGAATTGAGTTCATTGATATTAAGTGATATTAATGACCAGTGGTTGTTAACTCCGGTTATTTTTTTTTTTGTTGGTGGTAGTTTGTGTGTTTTCCTTCTTTGAGTTGTGTTGGTGGAGGGTTGTCAGATGTCTGTGTTATTATGTGTGTTGTTGGCTTCCTTGGGTTGTGGTTTTCCTTTTAGTACTTTTTGTAAGGCTGGGTTTGTGTCTACATATTGTTTAAATCTGTTTTTGTCCTGGAATATATTGTTTTCTCCATCGATGGTGAATGCAAGCTTTGCTGGGTATAGTAGTCTGGGCTTGCATCCATGGTCTCTTAGTGTCTGCAATACATCTATCTGAGACCTTCTTGGCTTTCATGGTTTCCATTGAGAAGTCAGGTGTAATTCTGATAGGTTTATCTTTATATGTTACTTGACCTTTTTCCTTTGCAGCTCTCAATATTCTTTCTTTATTCTGTATGTTTTGTGTTTTGATTATTATATGGTGAGGGGATGGTTTTTTTTTTGATCCAGTCTATTTGGTGTTCTGTATGCTTCTTGTACCTTCATAGGAATATCCTTCTTTAGGTTGGGAAAGTTTTCTTCTATAATTTTGTTGAATATATTTTCTGGGCCTTTGAGCTGTAATTCTTCTCCTTCTTCTACCCCTATTATTCTTAGGTTTGGTCTTTTCATGGTGTCCCAGGTTTCCTGGATGTTTTGTGTTAAGAATTTGTTGGATTTGCTGTTTTCTTTGATCAATGAATTTATTTCCTCTATAGTATCTTCAGCATCTGAGATTCTTTCTTCTATCTCTTATATTATGTTGGTTATACTTGTCTCTGTAGTTCCTGTTCCTTTACCCAGATTTTCCATATCCAGCCATCCCTTGCTTTGTGTTTTCTTTATTACCTCCATTTCAGCCTTCATGTCTTGAACTTTTTTCATTACCTGTTTGATTGCCTTTTCTTGGCTTTCTTGGGTATCTTTGAGAGATTTATTCATTTCTCCTAACTTTTTGTTTGTCTTCTCATCCATTTCTTTAAAGGAGTTTTTCACATCCTGTTTAAGAGCCTCTATTATTTTCATAACGTTACATTTAAAGTCAATTTCTTCTACTTCTTCTGGAATAGGGTGTTCAAGTCTTCCTGTTTCTTGTTCACTGAATTCTGGTGTTGTCATGTTGCTTTTCATGTTGTTGGAGGAATTCTTGCATTAGCGCCTGCCCATCTCTTCCCTCAAATGCAGCCAGGAGAGTCTTGGTGTCTCGGTCCAATCTCTGCTGTGACTGACTGTGTACTTGGGGGATTTTCTTGGTCTGCCCTCTCTTAGGACCCCTCAGCACTGGAGCTGGTTGTGCTGGAGATCTAAGGACCCCGCAGACAGAAAGGTGTGCCCTCTGGATGGATCTCCTCCAAACAGGAGCAGGGTCATGTGGAACAAAGAAGCCCCTGCAGCAGGAACTGGAGGGGCCCTGTACTCCGTTTCTTTAATCATTGACTTTTTTCAGTCTTTTCACACTCTTCCTCCTCTTTTCTTTTCAGCTCTCACATTATATTCAGAACCTATACCTCTTCTTTGTGGGAGTTATTGGCACCTTCTCCAATGCCTCGTCCTTCTTTTATAAAGGCAAAACCAACATACTTTCTTTAAACTCTTTACCGTACTTCTTTTCCAGATGTTCTGTTTACTTTTTAATTGTTTTCAGTTAGATCTCATCTCTGGGTTTGAAAATACTGAGTTTTAAAAATATAATTTATTCACGTCCAGTTCCTTTGATTTTATCATAAAATTTCAGCAGTGAGACCCACAAGGGCTCCTCAGATTCTGAAATTCGGAGACTGACGCTCATGTTGACACAAATCATTGTGCCTCATCTTGAGATGGATAATGGAGTTTCATTGCACAGGTGTTCATCAGCTCCGACTTGTCCCATGCAAGGCTCTGAATGCACCATGCGCTTTTCAACTACTGCCCCTCTGCACTTGTTATTCCAACCGGGATCATCATAATCTCTGTGCCCTGCATGTCATCCTGTATAGTTTCTATACACCCACTCCCAGTATCTGCATAGTTTTCTCAGGAGTCACTTCTGAAGGTGCTCATGGATTGCTGTTGGGCAAACCAGGTCACAAGTCCCATAACCATCTGCAAAGGAACCTGTCTCTTTGTAGAATTTTGTGCACTTTTAGCTACTTAACTATTTATGAGTATTTTTAATATCTGGTCTCCACGTTGATTTAGACTAAATTAAGTCGTGGTTGAGGTTCATTTTATTCATTTACAAAACTCCAGCATGAAGTAGGATCTCAGAAGTTCTATTTCAGATGGCTACTCAATGTACTTTGCATTTCCCGAAGAGGGAATTATTCTTCATAGAGAAACACTCAAGGATCAGAGCTAGACAGACACATTACTCATGTGGATATCTGTGTTTTTTTTTAAGATAGGCCAGTTATACATACATATCTGGTGTAGAAAGCAGAGATAGGATTGTAAGACTGTGTACCAAAGATCGTCAACACCATGGACAGGATTTCCAAGAGGGAAATGATACAATCAGATGCTTAAAATTCACTAAGAATGCTGAATGGGGCATGCAGGAAAAAACAGTTCACGTTGATAATTATTGTAGTAACCCTGACACTGACTGGATCTTCTCTTCCTTGGTGATTTGATCTCCAGCTGTGAATTTTGAGGTTATTATTAACCAGGCTTTAGAAGCCTTTATTACCTTGTTGGTTAATTTTATGTGTTGACTTTACACAACCTAGAATCCTCAGGAAGAAGCTCAATGAGGAGTTAGCTAAACGAGATTGGCTTGAGGGCATCTGTATGTGTGGCTGTCTTGATTGTTAATTGCCCACCATGGGCAGCACTATTTTCAGGGCAGGAGTACTTAACAGTAGAAAGGAAAAGGAAGCTAGCTGACAGCAGGCAAGCGGGCAGGCGGGCAGGCAAGCAGGAGGGCAGGTGGGCAGGAAGGCAGGTGGGCAGGCGGG